>CACVCL010019923.1:0-94405 GCA_902729485.2 Mus minutoides | reverse complement strand
AATCGGTGGTAGATAATTGTGGAAGAAGAGTTTAAGAAAACAGAGTGTCAAGCCTTTTTTTTTTTTTTGTAAAATGGCACTTTAAGATAGATTTCTGCTCTATAGAAAGCTGTACATGCTGTTTTAAATGGATGCCAGCCACCAATTAGAGACTATATTCTGCAACTATTTTTAACATGTCTATACATATATCCTTTTTAGCAATTTGGAGGAGAGAAAAATGTGGACAAAAACATATTCATAATGTATATATTATTGGTCAATAGATTTCACCTAAGCCTTCACTCCCAAATTGTTCTGTTGTTATTGCTTTGTGCAGAAAAGTTGAAATTTAAGTAGTCTTAAGTTATCATCTAAGTTCCTAATAAAGCTCAATACCATCATCTTACTCATTTATTTACAAAATTGTGAATCAGAAGTACCACCTGCTATTTTTATTATGTAATGTTCATGTTACAGATAAAAAAGAATCATTATTCTATTCCTTACTGTTATCTGTAAAGAAAATAGCATAAACTAACATTCTCAATCTTGTTAAAGTAATACACATAAGTTAAGTCTCCCTGTGTCAGTCTTGACTGACAACAAGTTTCATATTTTAATAAAAGTTGAAATTTAATATTACAAAGCATAGTTTTTGAATAACATTGTCTTATGATTTTGATGCATCGTAGAATTGTGGTAGGAGTTTGGGATACAGTCAAACAGAGGAAACATTACAAAACTTCACACAAAATAAACAAAATAGCTAAAGATAATCAATGAAGGATGAAAATTCAAAACTATAATTACCTGCAACATAAGCACGGTCTTCATTTCTCCGTTTGAAAATAAAACTTCCATGCAAGAAAATATGTCTAAACGACATTACTTTTTATTGCAACTGCATATGTACATAATGTTTCTAGTTTCCTAATAACAATAAAATACTCAGGCTCATTGTAGTGTTGCAAAGGCACTCAATCCAATTTGTCTTAAATTTTTAGGCCCCTCTCAAATTATTTATTTGTAAAAATATTATCATTAATATTTCCAGTAGGTTGTGATATTAAAATTCATAAGGAACATGATAGATAATGCTGTCAACTTGACAAGAGCTAGAACCATTTAGGATATAAGCCCTTGGCCATGCTTGTGAGGGATTATACGGATGGAGCCAGTGTAGGTAGGGGGATCCGGTTTAAGTCTGAGCGGCACCATTCTGCTTTCTGGGACCTTGAACTGTATACAAAGAGAAAGTGAACCGAGCATCAGGATAGATCGCTCTGCTTCCTGACCATCAACAAAACTTGACCAACTTCCCCAACATCTTCCTTCCATGGCTCTCCTGCCATGATAGGCTATAATCAAATAAATACTTCCAGCTTTGGTTTGTACTTATTAAAGGTTTTGTCACAGCAACAGGTCAAGAAACTCATAAAGGGAGAGATGAAAAGAGCTGATTTAATAAAGCATTTCTTATGAAATCTCACAGATTCAACTTGTGCTACATAAATTTAAAATCAATCAATCAATCAATCAATCAATCAATCGTCCTTGAGATTGAACTGACACTCATGCACAAAGACTTCGGTGAACCAGGCCCAAAGCCGTGACACCAACAGGACATCTGCAGTTTCATGAAGCAGGCTTTGTGCCTTTCGTTCCATCCTTCTACATGGAGGATTTCTTCAATATGCAGAATGTCATTCTCATTTTACTTACTTAATAAATACTTGTTAAATAAACACTTGTTAAATTATTTGTTTTAATAAAAGTTTAGTTGGTGACACAGAATACTAAATTCTCACACAGAATGCAATTTTCAATATATTTGTCTAGTTCCTAGAGTAAATTACAACTGCAAACTGTGGTATCATTTTATTTATTTTACTATAAAAATTATGTGCTGAGCATGCAATCCAGGGAAAGAGATTTGTGTGGTCTAAAGGATATTTCACTCAGGCTGTGGCGTGGTCTGTAACTGTATCATTGCTTTCCTACTGAGTACAACTTTATATGGGTTCACATGCTAATGGCCACCCCCACACTATGGCCAGATCTCCTTCAATAATAATATAAAAATACTTATTTATTCTTCAACTTTTTATTTTCCTCAAGTTCCATACTAAAGGCCATGTTCCTGAGTGAGCATGTCTTAAAAATAAGTTGAAATTTGTCAAACCGTAAGCCAGCTAGTTGGGTGAGCTGCTTCTATGCATTATTAATGACTACACTAAAGACTTATTCTTCTATAAAAGACTCTGAGAGCAAGATTTTAGAGTCTCCAGAGACTGTCCTAGTCATCATGATAGGAACAACAAAAATGTAGAGGTTTTAGATCATTTACTATGGTCGAGACTTGGAAATACTTTGTTATGCAATCTGCTCGACCCTTTCTTTTCTCCTCCCTCATTCTCTCTCTCTCTCTCTCTCTCTCTCTCTCTCTCTCTCTCTCTCTCTCTCTGTCTCTGTCTCTCTCTCTCTCTCATTATTTACTTGTTTGTTTGCTTGTTTATTTATTTACAATGAGACAATACAACAAATCTAGAAGTCTTCACAGGCTTCTGTAGTTTCATGGAAGTTTAGGGGAAATTGAAATTGGAATATCTACTGAGTTAATTTTTGTATTCCTGTCTTAACTTGGTAATACGCCTTCTGGTACTTTAAAAAATATTTATAAGTAGTAAAAAGGGACAAAATTGTAAAATGCAGCATCAAAATGGACCTATAGAAGATTTGGATTTCCTGAGAGAAAACTGAATATATGTATATACTCAGCAAACTCTCTTTCGGTTGGGAGAATATTGTACTTTAGGTCACATGGGATAAGAAAACAAATCCTGGATCCAAAATGGTCACGAGAAAAATTGTTGCGACAAAAGCATATTCTTTCCAAAGAGGTTAGTGAGTCGTGAACATCAAAACAAAAAGTTTAATTAAATATGAATGTTTGATGTGTGCCCAACCAAAATACTTAAGTGTGAAATTTTACTCTACATTTAGCCTTTTTACAAAGTCAGATTTACAATCAAGAAAACCATTTTTTTTTCCGAATTGTATGTTGGGAAACAATAAAGTTGTTCTCTCTTGATTAACTTGACAATTCTGTAAAATGTGATGAGCAGCAGGAATATTAATTATGTATGTTCTTGCTAAGATAGGCATTTATTGTCTACCTTCCATACATTGTTTCTGGGAGAATCACAAGCAAAATAAATGCACAAATCCCTGGGCATTTCATTTAAGAATCTCACAGTCTAGCAGGGTAAAAGGGGTAGGTTGATGCTTTATTAAATTGCTGAGATAGATTACAGTTTCTAACACTGCTTTTTAATGTTTTTCACATGCTTATTAAAAATTTAATAAAATATAGAAGAGATTATATAATAAAAAAAATTACTCAAAAATCAAATTACCCTCATAGCTTCTTACATGCACAAGAACCCAACAAATTTGTCACCTGAGGAAAGTGCCATTTACCATTTTCCCAAAAAACACTTTGTTCGCAGTAATGCACCTTGTACCTCTGCATTTGTCTGCCTCTTTGTTGATTTCAACTTCCAAGTTCCATCCTTAACTCACACCAGAAGCTCCAACTCTCCAAATTAAAGCTGCACATCAAACTACCTGAAATCATTCCCCTTAGAACGCCAGTGCTTAGCTATATTGTGTTCAAAGCCTTTATCACGGAGAGAGTCATTATATTACCTTTTTTTTTTTCCTTTTTGTAACCACCTTAACAGCAGCTACGTTCCAGTTGATTTGGTGAGATGAATGCCATTCTCACTTCAGTTTGCACCTTTCTGAAAATGCACAGAAGGGAATAAATCGACACTTTTCCAGAATGATTGTGCATAAGGAAGTCTGGGGCTGTTAAGGGAGGTGTTAGACACGTACGGGAACGTATTAGTTACAATCACACCTACATTTCAATGACTTCCAAAGTGATAGAGCTAATGTGTACTGGGAAGCCGAGAAAACTGGCAAGGAATAATTATGTTTGACTTTCTTCTCATTAATTATAAATGGCCAAAATCATCTTACCTTCTGTTGATGAGGCATTAGATTGAAAATCTTCAGGAAAAATAAATTCAAGAAACATGCAATTTTATATAAAGTACATTCAAGTTGTTCTTGTGTATAAAGTCTCTCTCGTTTGGATTTGTTCTTGACATTAAAATAGAATTGGTTGTTTATATGTTAGCAGAGTACAGGACTTTGTAAGATTCTTCATCCATATTCATAGCCATGATGCTTTCCCATTGTGTTCTGATAATGATAGACAGTAAAGTCATCAAATAGTAGTATAAAAGCTAGTGGATGTGAGTGGCTGCATGCTACTCAGGCAGGTTAAGCGGAGCACACACAAGGCAGCCAAAGAGTGAAAGGCAAAGACTGGGACCAAGCAGCCTGGCCAGAGACCAGGAATAACAAGTCTGAATTGGAAAGACATTTGTTTTGAAGATAGAATGATTTGAGCATACCATTTACTGTCTGTGTTATGGTAAATCATCTTCAGAGTCACCATTCCTAAACTAGTGAGAACAGTACCTTCTATGAGGTTGCCAGAAAGAACTAAAATGAAGAAACACAAGTATAGGAGGTGGAGCATAAGTAAGGGACTGAGAAGTGATATACAGGGAGCCGAGATCAATCAGGGTGGGGTGTTGTAGAAGAAAGATTCATTCTTGCTAACCAAGTGTTTTGGGGACAATAGTAAGTGACACTCTCCTCAGGTGACAAATCTGTTGGGTTCCCATGCATGTTAGAAGAGTCAAGGGCTAGCTGGGGCCGGGGGGGGGGGTAATTTGATTTTCCAGCAATTTTTTTTTTCATGATAAGATTATCATAGCCCACATTTTTCCTATACTGAATCACTTCAGTTTTAAAGTTTCCATTAAAATATATGAGGCTTCATGACTCATAAAATTTTGAAGTCTACAAACATGGACTTAGTAATTTTTATGTGTAACACTTGAAAATTTTTTCTTCGGTAGTCGCTAAAAATACAGAGCTCCTAGAGACACAATATCTTTGGACAATTATAAATCTAATAATACATATTGTCATATGTGGGTTAAAATTAATCACAAACCTTAAAAATCAGCTCTGAATATTAAAGACAGACTATGATAGTGGGTGCCTACGTGGAGCCAGTAATAGGGAAAAGGCTTGTCTTTGAAATAGTATTCATAAAAGAAATTGTATGCCATTTTAATAGGGTTATTTGGTTCTCTGGAGTCTAACTCCTTGGGTTCTTTGTATATATTGGATGTTAGGCCTCTATCAGATATATGATTGGTAAAGATATTTTCCTAATCTGTTGTTTGCCGTTCTGTCCTACTAACAGTGTCCTTTGCCTTACAGAAGCTTGACAATTTTATGAGGTCCCATTTGTCAATTGTTGATCTTAGAGCATAAGGTATTGGCTTTCTGTTCAGGAAATTTTCACCTGTTCTCATATGCCCGAGGCTCTTCCCCGACTTTCTTTTCTATTAGTTTCAGTGTATCTGGTTTTATGTAGAGGTCCTTGATCCACTTAGACTTGAGCTTTGTACAAGGAGATAAGAATGGATCGATTTGCATTCTTCTACATGTTAAAGGCCAAGTGAGCCAGCACCATTTGTTAAAAATGCTGTCTGTTTTCCACTGGATGGTTTTAGCTCCTTTGTCAAACACCAGGTAACCAACCATAGGTGTCTGGGTTCATTTTGGGGTCTTCAATCCTATTTCATTGAACTACTTCCCTGTTACTGTACCAATACCATGTAATTTTTTGTTTTGTTTTGTTTTTTCACAATTGCTCTATAGTACAGCTTGAAGTCAGGGATGGTGATTCCACCAAAGGTTCTTTTATTGTTGAGAATAGTTTTTGCAATCCTAGCTTTTTTTGTTATTTCAGATGGATTTGAGGACCCAGCAATACCACTCCTGGACATATACCCAGAAAATGTTCCAACATGTAATAATGACATATGCTTCACTATGTTCATAGCAGCCTTTTTAAAATAATAGCCAGAAGCTGGAAAGAACCCAGATGTCTGTCAACAAAGGAATGGATACAGAAAATATGGCACATTTACACAATGGAGTACTAATCAGCTATTAAAAACAATGAATTTATTAAATTCTTAGGCAAATGGATGGAACTAGAAACTAGCATCCTGAGTGAGGTAACCCAATCACAAAAGAACACACATGATATGCACTCACTGATAAGTGGATATTAGCCCAGAAGCTCAGAATACCCAAGATACAATTAACAAACCACGTGAAACTCAAGAAGAAGACCAAAGTGTGGATACTTCATTCCTTCTTAGAAGAGGGAACAAGATACCCAAGTAAGGAGTTACAGAGACAACATGTGGAACAGAGACTGAAGGAATGACCATACATAGACTGTCCTACCTGGGGATCCCATATACAGTCACCAAACCAAGACACTAATGGGGATGCCACCAAGAGCTTGCTGACAGGAGCCTGATATAGATGTCTCCTGAGAGGATCTGCCAGTGCCTGACAAATTCAGAAGTGCATGCTCATAGCCATCCATTGGACTGAGCACAGGGGCCCCAATGAAGGAGCTAGAGGAAGTATACAAGGAGCTGAAGGGGTTTGCAGCCCCATAGGAAGAACAACAATATGAACTAACCAATACCCCCAGAATTCCCAGGGACTAAAATACTAACAAAAGAGTAGTCATCTTGGGATCTATGACCTCAGCTGCATATGTAGCAGAGGATGGCTTAGTTGATCATCAATGGAAGGAGAGGTCTTTGGTCCTATGAAGTTTCTATGCCCCAGTATAGGGGAATGCAGAAGAGGGTGGGTTGGTGAGCAGGGCAAGGGGGAGGGGATAGGGGTTTTAGAGGAAGAAACCAGGAAAAGAGATAACATCTGAAATGTAAATAAAGAAAATATCTAATAAAAATAAAATTTTAAAGTAATTGTTAATTTGAAGGTTTTAAATAGCACAAATATCTGAATAAAGCATAAAGTAACCTGATTATAACATTTGCAAAACAATTTGGCAAGTCCTGTGGATATCTTTGGGTTTTTATAAATAGAAGTTTTAAAACTGAGAAGCAAATAGGTAATCTGACCCAGGATTGAGTTGGATTGCAAACAATATGTCAAGTAATTCTACATTAAAATTCAGAACCACTATAGCAGAAAGTGATTTTAAAAGCTTTTGAAAAGCAACTGAGATTATCATAAATGAGAAACTACAAGATGTTTCACAACCTTTTTTTTTTTTTAATGAAGATACCACGACCTATATGACTTCCACTGAAAGCAAGAAAAGATTCAAATGTAGAAGGAACTATGACTCTGTGGAAAAAGAAAGAACTAAGTCTGCTGTGAATAACCTCCAAGCAATGGTCATCAAACACTCAAAAAAAAAAAAAAAAAGATGAATTTATTAGTTTTTAAAAAGCCAACTTTAAAAACACCTACTGCAATCCTTTGAGAAAAAGGAGAAGGAACTGCCAAATTTTAAAATTCCTTGCAAGGGGATTTTTTTAGTTGTACAGCAAACAAAGTTTAACAAATGAGACATCTTCATTTAGTGGTGAAAAGCACATGAAGAAATGTTCTCACAAGGACGTTGGAGGGCTCTGACAAAATTACGTTTACATGATCTAGTTTTAAATGGATTAGAGACATGCAGATTAAGTTTCTCAAGGAAGAAGCTATTTGAGAAAGAAGGGTAAGTTCCTGGGCTAAAGAGAGCTTGGCACTGGACAGCCTAAAGCCTTTGGAAACAGCCCTCAAATATTTGATGAACTTAAATGGCAGCCAGTTCCCAGAAAACAATGAGTAGAAGATGGTTACACATATGCAAACTAAATCTCCTAGTGGATTTACAATCCCTAGGATATTAACTATGGGATATGAAAAGGGAAGTCGTGGTCAAAAGAAAGACAAATAGGTCTACAATTTTTCCTGTACTCAATTCCTAATTTAATCCGTCCCCCATGTAATAAAGTGTGTGTGTGTGTGTGTGTGTGTGTGTGTGTGTGTGTGTGTGTGTGTGTGTGTCTGAGATAACTCATGGCCTCATGCTTATGTTAGTTACTTGTTCAGAAAGTGATACTCTTACTTTTACCGTTACTCGATGCATATTAAGTAGCCAACTCTGCTGTTCACATCTTCCCTAACTAGTAGGTCACTCAAATTCCTACAAAGTCTGTCTGTGGATTCCTCCCTTTATTCTTTTGATAAATGTGAGGTGTGGAAGAGGTAATTATGTATTCAAAAAGATTCAGACTTTCTCTGTCCCCTGTGAGGATATTGATTTTTCAATAGCAGCTACTCAATGAGAACTTGTTTCCCAAATTCTCTTGCATATGGATAGATTGTTGTCAAATAGAAGTGGCATTTGTCATCCTGTAAAAGTTACTATTTTTGGTACTTTCTATCATTTTTACTCATACTTTATTGTAAATAACATAGTCTAATGAGGACTTAGAGAATAGTATAGCCACAAGATGGAAGGGAGTGAGCTACCTTGTAAGAAGAAAAAAAAAGAGAAGAAAAAAGGGAAAAAGATTTTTCCAACCAGAACTATCCACATGCAACTGATTCATGAAGAAAATTAACTTGAATTTTGTTAAGACATTTAAATTTGAGGATTTATTCATTGCAGTGGCCAGAATTCCTCTTACCCAGCATAAGTAGAAACAGTAGGTAACTTGATAATTACTACCAGAATAAATGAATAATTGAATAAGTTAGTGAGTGAATGTGCCTATTTCTTCAGTACATTGTCCTCCCAAATACAAGAGATATCCATATTAGAACTTCTTGATCTGTTGTCACCTGAGTTTTTGATCTCAGCAATTCTGACTGGTATGAGGTAGAATCTCAGGGTTGTTTGGATTTGCATTTCCCTGATGACTAAGGATGTTGAACATTTTTTTAGGTGCTTCTCAGCCATTTGGTATTCCTCAGTTGAGAATTATCTGTTTAATTTTGTACCTCATTTTTTAATAGGGTTATTTGGTTCTCTGGAGTCTAACTTCTTAAGTTTTTGTTGTTGTTGTTGTTTTGTTTTGTTTTGTTTTGTTTTGTTTTGTTTTTTAATTGGATATTAGCCCTCTAACAAATTTAGGATTGGTAAAGATCTTTACCCAATCTGTTGGTTGCCTTTTTGTCTTACTGACAGTGTCCTTTGCCTTACAGAAGCTTTGCAATTTTATGAGGTCCCATTTGTTGATTCTTCATCTTACAGCTGTTAGTATTCTGTTTAGGGATTTTTCCCCTGTGCCCATATGTTTGAGGGTGACAGCAGATGCTGGTGAGGATGTGGAGAAAAGGATCACTCCTCCATTGCTGGTGTGACTGCAAGCTGGTACAACCACTCTGGAAATCAGTTCGGTGGTTCCTCAGAAAATTGAACATAGTACTACCTGAAGACTCAGCAATACCATTCCTGGGCATATACCAAGAATATGCTCCAATTTGTAATAAGGACAAATGCTCCACTATGTTCATAACAGACTTATTTATAATAGCCAGAAACTGGAAAGAACCCAGATGTCCCTCAACAGAATGGATACAGAAAATGTGGCACATTTACACAATGGAGTACTATTATTCAAAACAATGACTTTATGAAAAGTTTAGGCAAATGGCTGGAACTAGAAAATAGCATCCTGAGTGAGGTAACCCAATCACAAAGAATGCACATGATATGCCCTCAGTGATAAGTGAATATTAGTCCAGAAGCTCAGAATACCCAAAATACAATTAACAAACCACATGAAACTCAAGAAGAAGGAAGACCAAAGGGTGGATTCTTTGATCCTTCTTAGACGGAGGAACAAAAAACCCATAGAAAGAGTTACAGAGACAACATGTGGAGCTGAGACTGAAATAAAGGCCATCCAGAGACTGCCCCACCTGAGTATCCATCCCATATACAATCACCAAACCCAGACACTATTGCTGATGCCAATAAGAGCTTGCTGACAGGGGCCTAATTTAGCTATCTCCTGAGAGGCTCTTCCAGTGCATGACAAATACAGAAGTGGATGGTCATAGCCATCCATTGGACTGAGCACAGGGTCCCTAATGAAGGAGCTAGAGGAAGTACACAAGGAGCTAAAGGGGTTTGCAGCTCCACAGGAGGAACAACAATATGAACTAACCAGTACCCCAAGAGTTCCCAGGGACTAAATCACCAACCAAAGAAAAAAAATGGTGGGACTCATGGCTCTAGCTGCATATGTAGCAGAGGATGGCTTAGTTGATCATCAATGGGAGGAGAGGTCTTTGGTTCTGTGAAGGCTCTATGCCCCTATATAGGGGAATGTCAGGGCCAGGAAGCAGGAATGGGTGGGATGTTGAGCAGGGGGAGAGGGTAGAGGATAGGGGGTTTTCAAAGGGGAAACCAGGAAAGGGGATAACATTTGAAATGTAATGTAAAGAAAGAAAATATGTAATAAAAGAGTGAGAGTGAGTGTGCGTGTGTGTGTGTGTGAGAGAGAGAGAGAGAGAGAGAGAGAGAGAGAGAGAGAGAGAGAGAGGGATTGTGTGTGTGTGCTATATATCATCATTTGAGAGCATTTCTATAAAGTACATGAAAATGTATTTAATAAATATTAAAAAAAGAACCTCTAGATCTTCAATTATTATGATAAAACACAAATGTCATCCATGAGAAAGGTAAAGTAGTCATCAAGTGCTATCAATTAAAAATTTTAGCTACGTAAAAAATTTTCTTTAGAGCTTTCCTAGTTCTTTATAGTCATTCTAGTACCCCAGGATCTACTGTGCCATTTTAGCCTTCTAGTGCACGAATTGTTTGGTGAGCATTTCACAGCCCTTTTGCACTGTTGCAAGTATAGTACATGTTTTTCCTCATTTAATCCCAAAGTTCCATGACATATGCAGTCCATAATGAAATTGAAGCACCGAAAACGTTTAATAACTCCAAGAATCAGGCTCCAGACATTATTTGGCTTCCTAAGTCTTAGCTAAATTGAATTTGCACTACAATGCAATAAATGTTGAGCCTAGAAAGGAATGGCATTAAATGACAGAGACAGGAAGACAACATGTAGTAGACATCAAGCACAGTCCTGTCTAGGGCAGCCATAGGAGCCAGAGTCAAAAAAGGAACTTTTACTGAATAATATATTAGATGTTTATCTGAGAATGACAGAGGAATTTTAAAAGGCATCAACCTTGTGTCTAATCTGAGAATAGTATATCATGCCAGCTGGCAGGGCCCTGTGGATTCCATTTATTTAAATGGCTTTCTAGGGGAGGGAGGTTTGCATCATTGTGCCCTGGAACTCCTGGAAATAGAAGCTCCCTGTAGTCACATTCATTTCTTTGGAGGGTCCCTTCAATGTAAGCAACTAAAATAATAAGTGAGTAGGACAATGGAAATTGTACCAAAAATCTGTGCCTGCTTCTTCAATATTGAATGCTTTTGCTCCTTTTAAGGGTCAGTGGGACACATTAGTTGGGAAGCATTGTTCTCCAGAGCTCTAACCAAATACAAATGCAACTCAGGTGGCTTCCTCTCCTGAGGCTCAAATCAAGTCAAGGAAAGAGGATCAGGGCCAGCAGGTCTTGTGGTTTCCATTGTTTCATTTGGCTACAGTTACAGCCCTTGGCTTGTTCTATACACTTATAGAAAAGCAAACCTCAAAGGTTTGGCTAGAACCTTACAAGTTGTTTGTGAAATTCCCAGAGACAGAAAAATAAACCACAGAACGTTGGGTGAAAAAATGTCGCACTGCGTTTTTAATGGGAATTCTCGCTAACTGTCCTCCAAGATTGCCATTCCCACCCCAAAGACTGCTTCATAGTTTGCATTTTTAACAATTAGACTATTTCTTTTTTTCCTCTGGAGAGAATTCAAGAGCAGAGGAATAAGAATTAAAACCTGATACAAGTCTGGAATGGTAGGAAGCCTCACTGAATAGCTTGCAGGTCAAGACCTGAGAATTTTTGCCCAGAGTTTGCCACTGTGAATATATTTAAACTTTAATAGTTCACACGTCTTGCTTTCATATATATTTAGGGTTTTTTTTATTAATTTAAGATGACCAGAGTTCAATAGATTCTTTCATTTGCTGTACATTCTTTCCAATAACTCCATCATTTCTAGAACTTTATTGTTTTTTTCTCCCATCAAAAAAAAAAAATCTTTGTTTTTATTTTCCTTGTAACAACGCACTGTTTCTATGTTGTAGAATTTTAGATGCATATTGAAGATATCCACGACTATTCTAGATAGTGGGAGACATTCTAGTGGAAATTTTGTATCTGGGAACACTTAAATCAGTGATAAATTAAACAAACAACAGATGCTGAAGCAAACAGAATTAGGCAACTGCAGGAAGCCTTCATGTTTTCCTATAAATTTATTGGAACCACGTACCAAATGTATTATGAATTGTCTTCAAAACTGATAGAAACCTTTCATTCTTGAGAGGATAGCTAATACACACCAGCCATGTAAACCCATAGACACACCAACTAAGTGACTGAGACAAAAATAATTAGGTTGTTTTCTCTCAGCTTCTTGTCCTTAGGTACTTTTGGTTCTTGCTGCTTGCACATCCTTAGGAACACACCACATCACATTGACACGATAGACTTGTATGATGTTCTGTGGAATGGTTACTTATTAAAATTACTGAGTGCCATTTTGAGAAAGAGAACAGAGAAGATTGCCTATCCCAGAACATCCTCTCTGCTGTGCGTAAGCCCTTGATTATAGTTTGCAGTAGTCAAGTTCTCAGTTCCCATCATTGTTACCATGATGCATAAGAGTAGCGTTCTAAATAATTGCTTTCAGTCAGTTTCACATAAACAAAAGCATTTACTATGCCTCTATTTTCTGGACCTGAGCTCCTTCTACTAGTACGTACTCCTCAGCCAAATTCAGATTTTAAAAAAGAAAGAAAGAAAAAACAGATACTGCTCTAATATTTCAGGATACAAGTTCAACACAAAGAACTAATCAAATTGGAAGAAAGAAAGAAAGAAAGAAAGAAAGAAAGAAAGAAAGAAAGAAAGAAAGAAAGAAAGAAAGGAAGGAAGGAAGGAAGGGAGAGAAGGGGAGAGAGGGGAGGGAAAGGGGAAGGGAGAGGGGGAAGGAGGGAGGGGAGAGAGAGAGAGAGAGAGAGAGAGAGAGAGAGATGAAAAGGCAAATCAGTAGCTGTAGCAAACAAGCAGATGACATAAAGACACCACTAGGGAGGGAGACAGGAGAGAAACGCTACAACCCATGAGTTCTGAGAAGATAGTGAAGTATTAGAGACTTACTCCAAATAAAGAGGAGGGTTCCAGAACTAGACAAGAGCTCTGTAGAAGTAATAGAGCCAGTTAAATGAGGCCTGTGCAGTGAGGAGCTGTGCTGAAGGGGAGGATGTGTCATTTGCTGGAAAGGACCACACAAGGCATTAAGGAGAACAGAAGAAGAAAAAGGAAGGGGCAGGGAGATCAGGGGATGCAGAAATAGTGAGGACAATAGGAGATAATGGTAAGGACATGTTGATGCCTTTGCTTTGCCTCACCACTTTCTACCAACAGTTGGCAGGAAACCAAGGGAAATTACAGCACCAGTGACTGATGGAGAAGGGACCTGATAAAACAACATCATGATGAGATAAGATAAATTTTATTTTTTTTTTGTTTTGTTTACATTGATGTTAATAGGCTTTGGATTTCATTCTCTAAACCATTTTTACTGGACACAGCTTTCCTGCCTGCACTCACTGACCAACCATGTTTTCTTCAAATCTCTTCCACTGTCATCAGGGCTGCAAAGCATGCTTGTAAAAACTTTCCTTATGGACTCTGTGACGGTTAATTGACACTGACAGTGTTGTGTTGTTATTGCTGTTCTTCTTGTTGTTAGGTCTATGCTATATAAACACTAACTTTATCAAATATGACATATCTCTCCAGAATTGTCACTTTAGTTTGTAGTACACTAAAATTAAAATATTTTAAATCATTGTAAGAAATAATTATTAGTGAACAATTTGAAGGGTTTTTTTCCTAATATAAGCTGTGAAGAATGCAGCCATTACTGTTTTAAATGGATAGCTCCATTTGCTTGCCAGAGTTTCTTCAAATGTGTTGTCCATCATCTTGTTCTCCATGATGTCTACCTTTTAATTATTTTTCTAAGATTTTCATTGTCTTTTGATGTTGATCCTGAATAGCTAAGAAATTCTTAGTAGTGGCAAGTAGTTGATTCAACTCAAGCAAGAATCTTGTATTTTGACATCCATGCAATGTTTGCATCTGCTGTTTGCTACGATAGCAATCATTTTCCTTCCATTTTTTTGTGTCATTTCATTCTGCAAAAGGACATTTTGTTAAGAATATGCAAGCCATGTATTTTCTTTCATGTATTTTTCTTGATGTGAGACTGCTATGAGGTTAACCCTCATGTAAGACGTATGTGGTGAAAAAAGCAATCTATATCACAGTGGACCAAACAGATGTAGAGAAAAGGTTAGAGACAGGAAGCATCCTCCCAGTACATGCCATGAGAACATGCCAACTCTTTTCACCAGTTCCTAAATATCATACCTTATTAAGACCCAATCAAGAGATAAAACAAATGACTATATCATGGATTGCAGACTATAGTCTCTTTCTGAATACTCATCATGTGGCATCACATCCTATGATAAAGTACATGTGACAAAACAATTTAGAAAAAAGGGGTTAATTTTAGCTTAGAGTTCAAGGTTATAGCCCATCCCTGAAGGAAAATCACAGCTCCAGGAGCTTGGAGCAGCTGATCAAGAAACAGAGAGCAATGAATAATCGGGCATAGGTTCCTTTTCCATTTATAAAACTCAGCATCCCAACTCAGGAAATAGTGCCTCTCGTGGAGTAGAAGTATCTTCCCACTTGAATTTAACTAATCAAGGTAATCATCCCCACAGGCTGCCTTGAGGCATGTCTCCCAGAAGCTTTCAGTCTCATGAAGTCAGTAACCATAATACTTAGCAATAAACCAGATCCTAGCAATATACCAGATCCTATGGAGAACATTTTACAATCAGGCTAAAGCACTATCCTCCTAAGAAACTGGAGGAAAGAGAATTCTCTCATCTTTAGGTTTTCAGACAAACCTGTGGAACTCTTTCTTATTCTTCTACTATAGAGTTAAATAAAAACTGTTCTACATTGCATTCATTGAGATTGTTGCTTGATAAACACCAGTACGCTTCTTATTGTCCCTGTGAGGGAAAGACCATTACCTTTTGAATCTGACTGTTGTAGTAACTGGGGGCAAAGAGTAACTAATTGTGGCCTGTCCCCAAAACCAATAGGAGGACAAGTATAATCTACCACCACCTCAGCCCACAGCACTTAGTTTCCACTGCCTTTTGGGCAGCTCATTCTATTTGCCCAACTGACAAGGAAAAGTCAGCATTTCACAGGTGTCAGTGGGCTGAGAGGCAGAGGGATATTCATGGTCACCACCTACAAGATAAAGCAAAGGTTGAGGACACAGCTGATATAGCACGGTGCCTCTATTTGCCCTATTGGAAATGTCCCCATTGCAGCAAAGATTCTAGGACTTCTTATTATCTATATTAAGGAATTATGATTGAAAAAAACCAAATTTCCCTCTAAGCACCTTGACTGGACACAGGTTTAAAATCAGAGAAAGTCAGAGAAGCTATCTAACCTTACTTCTAGCTTCTGTTCTCTTATCTTTACCTATCATCAATTACTTACACAACTGTGAGTTAGGACACATGTATGGACTCAGAATCATCTATGGTAGGTTCCGGAAAATCAGTTAGGTATTCCTTATACGATATTTATTTTCTATGATGCTAGAGCTGTGAAGATCCACATTAGCAGCACTATGTAATTGAAAGTTTCATCACTCAAGGAAACCCCACATGCCCATGGATGATGTCATGTATAAAGAAACTATTGAGCAAATGGAGACTCTGTGACTAGAATCTGAATATAGGGTTAGCAGCTGCTCAAACTCAGTTACTTCACTAGGGTACAAGTGCAATTCTTGGGCAAATGGATGTATCTGGAGGATATTTTCCTGAGTGAGGTAGCCCAATCACAAAAGAAGTCAGTGGATATTATCCCAGAAACCTAGAATACCCAAGATACAACTTCCAAAACACAAGAAAATCAAGAAGGAAAACCAATGTGTGGATACTTCATTCTTCCCTAGAACAGGGAATAAAATATCCATGGAAGGAGTTGCAGAGACAAAGTTTGGAGCTAAGAAGAAAGGATGGACCATCCAGAGACTGCTCCACCCAGGGGTCCATCCCATAATCAGCCAACAATCCCAGACACTACTGCATATATCAGCAAGATTTTTTTCTGAAAGGATCCTGATATAGCTGTCTCCTGTGAGGCTTTGTCAGTGCCTGGCAAATACAGAAGTGGATGCTCACAGTCATCTATAGGATGGAACACAGGGTCCCCATGTAGGAGCTAGAGAAAGTACTCAAGAGCCGAAGGGGTCTGCAACCCTATAGGTGGAACAACAATATGAACTAATCAGTACCCCCAGAGCTTGTGTCTCTAGCTTCATATGTACCAGAAAATGGCCTAGTCGGCCAGCATTGGAGAGAAAGGCCCGTTGGTGTATCAAACTTCATATGCCCCAGTACAGGGGAATGCCAGGTACAAGAAGTGGGAGTGAGTGGATAGGGTAGCAGGGCAGCGGGAGGCTATAGGGGACTTTTGGGATAGCATTTGAAATGTAAATGAAAAAATATCTAATAAAAAATTTTAAAAAGAACTTGTCAAAGGAATGTTAATATGTGGAAATGTGAACTCCCCCAAAAGCTGATTCAAGTAGTTTAATACAATATAGTAGTTCAATATAATTTTAACACAAATAGCAATGACAAAGATTAGTATCCTCATCATAACATATGCTAAATGAATAAGAAACTGAAGCAGAGTTATAAACAAATATTTTTAGTGAATATTTTCATATATAGATAAAATTTCTGAGAAAGCTTCTCTAGCATACAAAGTACATATTTATAATGCAGGGACTTTTAAAATAAGCACCAAAGAAGTGCTATTTATATTATACAACTCTAGAAAATAGCTGAAAAGCTACTCACATATTCATATAATCAGAGAGTCAGAAAATAGCATTTTATGGCTAAAAGATAAAAGAAAGTTTGCTCCATTATCTCTTTCCAAGATTTATTTATTTATTTATTTATATCTTTACCTTGCTGATGATACAAGTAAGACCTTGCAAATACTAGGCTAAGCGACAACCATGACTCATCTCTTCTGTAACACTCAATATCTAAAATCTATTCCTTAATCTGTAATAAATTAAGTAAACAGAAATAAACAAATAAAGGCATTATTCAGATTGTAAGTTGGAACAATTCAATATAAAAAATATGGCATTTATTGTTTGTGCTTATGTGTATATATCTGATCACTATTTTTTTTTATGAATCTTCAACAAGCCAACCTGATATTGGAAAAGGGCATGTAGAAATCTCATGTACTGTAATTAGCTTGATTTGATCCATTTCAAGAATAGCTTTGAATATCTATCACTGTCTACTAGGAAAAGTGAACTTTTAACTTCTATATGAGTGGTATTTTTATTTATTTATTTATTTTTATTGTATGTGCATTGGTGTTTGAGGGTGTCAGATTCCCTGGAACTGGAGTTGC
Source organism: Mus minutoides (assembly GCA_902729485.2). NCBI lineage: Eukaryota > Metazoa > Chordata > Mammalia > Rodentia > Muridae > Mus > Mus minutoides. Next base: position 76,738 of record CACVCL010019923.1, on the reverse strand, counting down.
AGACAGTTGTGAACTGCCATGTGGTTGCTGGGAATTGAACTCAAGACCTCTGGAAGAGCAGTCAATGCTCTTAAGCACTGAGCCATCTCTCCAGTCCATGAGTGTTATATTTTAGTATGTAACTTCAGACTCTGTGAACTCCTTTATGCAGAATTATTTTCGGCTTACGTTTATTTTTTATTTTCTGAAAATAAAATGAAGTGTATCATAATTAAATTGTTTAAATCTGGGATTTGAGAACAATCAATTAACATTACAAAATTTCCAATGGAAAAAAAGAAGGGTTCTGACAGAACCTATCACCTGCTCCTTTTCTTTATGTTTTTCTTTTTTTTTTAATTAGGTATTTTCTTTATTTACATTTCAAATGGTATCCTGAAAGTTCCCTATACCCTCTCCCACCCTGCTCCCCTACCCACCCACTCCCACTTCTTGGCCCTGGCATTTCCCTGTACTGGGGCGTATAAAGTTTGCAAGACCAAGGGGCCTCTCTTCCCAATGCTGGCCAACTAGACCATCTTCTGCTACATATGCAGCTAGAGACACGAGCTCTTAGGATACTGGTTAGTTCTTATTGTTGTTCCACCTATAGGGTTGCAGACCCCTTCGGCTCTTGAGTACTTTCTCTAGCTCCTACATGGGGACCCTGTGTTCCATCCTATAGATGACTGTGAGCATCCACTTCTGTATTTGCCAGGCACTGGCATAGCTTCAGTTGAGACAGCTATATCAGGATACTTTCAGCATAATCTTGCTGGCATATGCAGTAGTGTCTGGGATTGGTGGCTGATTATGGGATGGATCCCTGGGTAACACATCTCTCATTGGGCTGCTGGGCTGCTGAGAGAGGGTATACACAAGAAGGCATACAGCTACCATGAAAATGCATCCATGGTATTGTACTTTGGAAACTCCACAATTAAACAATAACAAAAGCAGAGACCGTGATCAATTGCAATCATTTTCTACATTTGAACACAGTTTGCTGGACAATAATGAAAATAATATCACTAAATAAAGATATATCTTCACATGCACTACAGGTGTATTAATAGTATATATTGAACTATAGAACATGAAATAACGTTTTAAATGGATTTAATATATATTTGGGTTTTTTCTACAAAATCCAGCTTAAATGGTTTCTACTTTGCATATATATATATATATATATATATATATATATATATATATATATACTTGCAAATGTAATTAACACATCAAAGAATGTATATCTTAATATTTTCATAAGTCCTGTGTATTTTCCTAGCTTTGATAAATTTTAATCATTGTAAGTCTTTCACAATAGAAAGAATAACAAAACTTCATGAAAAATGTAATATTTGTGGAGGTACCAAATATGTAGATGAATGTATTTCTTGTGGGATAGTCATTCATGCTATACTTTCTGTAATTTATTTACTGTATGTCATTGTTCAAATATTATTACATATATCATATAAATGTCACTGATCTGATGAATATGGTTCAATGAATAGTCAAAAACATGACCTTTGAAAGAAAAAAGAAATATGGAAGGATGTGTATTTCTGGCTTATTATATGCCATGTGCTCTGTGAGGGAGGGGTAGGTAGTCATTTGGATTATCATAGCATTCTTTAATTAATGTAATTACTCTCACCATGCCAAAGAAAATCTATACAGAGAAATATTTTTAAAGTCTGTGGAATATTCTTTGTTGCAGCAAAGAAAATAATTTTGGGGTCCAAAGTCATTTTCCTCCATCCTCTTTTTGTCTGTGATTAACTTGTCTCAAACAAGCTCTTCTGCCAAAAACCTGTTAACCCTGGATAAAACTAAAACCAACAATAAATAAACAGCAGTTTAAAGGAATGTTGGATCAAGCAAGGAAGCTGGCATTTGACGTGCCAAGTTCGTAAAGAGAATGGAAAAAAAATGGTGATGAAATTCTTAAATTTACCATGCTTTTGTTTTTGTGTATGTGTGTTGTTTTGGTTTAGTTTTTCCATTTTGGACATGTGAAAGTTCTCAGGGTAGAACATAGAAGCTGAACAAAAAGTATTGTTACACAAATTTTTTTCAGATTCACTGGAATACGAATGGTAAACTATTACATGACATGGGCACCAAGGCAATAAGAAATTGAGGTGTCAACTTGTTTAAGAACAGGGTCAGAGAAATCAAGTAATGAAGTGATACCAATGTACATTTAACCTCTGCATTTTTCCAGCTCTTAATATTTGCCTGGAGTGAAAATTAATTAATTAATAAAAGCACTCAAACAATTTGGAAAGAAATTGTCATGGTATACAAAACCAAATGTCGATTTTAAAGATCTAAAGTAAAGGAAGCACAACTAATTCCTTCTATCCATCAAGATGAGGAATACTTGAAGGCTTCTGATTTAAGGCCACTGAAAACATTCTGCAGCTATAAGAACCAAGCCAGAAGAGATCAGCTATGCCAAAGTCCAAAGCCATCCAAAAGTTTTGAACCAAATTGTATCAAGGCAATCTGTTTATAATACATAATGCTCAATAGTTGAATAAATTACCTCTGAGCAAAGGCAGAATTATTTAAAATTTTTATATTTCTATCATTGCACACAATAATTGACATTCAGTTGACAATTACCAGCCTAGTACAAGAATACATATCACAAACAGAGTGAAGCAGTGTTAATCTGCATTTCCCTGATTGCTAAGGATGTTGAACATTTGTTAAAATGTTTACCAGCCATTTGCAATTCCTTCTTTAATAACTTTCTGTTCATTTCCTAAGCCTATTTTTAATTGGGTTGTTTGGTTTCTTGATGATTACAATTTTCATTGTTCATCCTATAAATTAATGTTTTCTAATATACAAAGCTGTCAAAGATGTTTCTTCATTCTGTGAGGTGCTTTTTAAGTGACTGACAGTTTCCACTGCAGTCAATGATCACTCATGGGTAGAGGAGGGACTCGTGGCATCCTACCTGTTCCTGATGAATTGATAGGCATTGCTAGATTGTGGGAGAAAGGGGAGGCACTGTCTTCAGTTGTGTGCCCACTGGTCAGCACATCATGCTCTCATGGAAAGCTCTAAGCCCATGGTCATACACATAATTGTGGCTAAACCCAATGAGTCACAAAACAGCACAAAAAGGCAGAAATGTTGTAAAGAGATGTGTTAGAGGAACGAGTTTGAAACAGGTAGAAGGAAGCTAAGAGAGAACAGGCGGTGACACTGATCAGAATACACTATGTACAAAATTTTCAAGGAAGGACTTCGTTAGTAAGGAAGATAAAAATCAAAACTGTAATAAAAGGAAAAAAATAAAACAAAACAAAACAAACAAAAAAACAGAAACAAGCTAACCGTGCTCAAGACCAGAGCTGTCTGAAAAAAACTTTACTACAACATTGATTAACAAGATTTAAACTTGATTAAACATGACAATGTAGATGGATGCTTGAAGAATGTTTCTGGATATTTCATGTCTAACAGTAATACTGGTGAATATTTTTTGTATCAAATAGTTAAACTTAGGCGATTACATAATCGAAGGGTGACACAGAAGAAGAAAGACATGGTTACTATGATATTCCTTTGTAAAGAGAACACTACCACCTTCTTCTTTTAAAGAACATAGCATGCTTTTTGTTTGTATTGTGAAAAATACAAATATTAAAAATTTTTATTCAACATGGGATTCCAAACTTTGATCTCAGTGTGAATACAGCAAGTTCATGAACGGGGGAGGGGGTTAGAATTGCTGACCCAATTCTATGTTTTAATTATGCTCTCTATGGTCAAGACATTTGATACTGCTAAATAAATAAATACATAAATACATAAATAAGGATATACATATTAACATGTAGGCTCAATGTAAATACCTAGCTGTTTTGAGGTCTTTTGTGGAGTATCTTAATAATAATAAGGATGCAGTATCAATATTGCTAATTCATAAATGAGATAAGCAATGTAAATTCCAGTCAGCTTGGAAGGTTAGATTGTACTGAGGCTAGAAACATCTAAGCCTAGTCCTAGGGATAGTTAGAACAGAGAAAGAAAAGATCTCGGTGTTAGTTTACAGGGTCTAGCAATGGCTTACATTATAATTCTATATAAAAAGGTAAAGATTTAATTTTATGAGAGGGTAACATAACAATATATTGAAGAGTTGAGAACACATGGAAAATTGACTGAAACTCAATGAATCTAAAAATAGTTAATCCAAAAATAGTTGTATTACCTTATATAGAAGAATTTTAATACAACATGGCTGCTCTGGAAAGGAATGGAATCCAAAGATATGACCTGGCTGGATTGCATTATGATCTGGCTACAGACATGCCCTTAGTCCATACCTTTAATCCCTAACAATGAAGGTAAGTTTAGCTTGTAAAAGAAAGCAGCTGTGTTTGAAAATAATGTCTAGTTGAGGGGAAAAGTAAGGAACCACAGAAATATTTGACTGAATATTGTCAGAGATAGTATATGTCCAACTCACTGGAGAAGAGCATAGGAAAGAAAAGCTACTTAATAGCAGTCAGAAAGACATGGTATGGTATGTGTGGCAATTTTACTGGGACACCTTTACAGAGACAGATTTCAAAGAGAACAAGTTAGACAGAGATGAAGACAGAATAAGCCAGAGAATGGGAAGGAGCCAGAAGATTAGAACATATTGTCAATGCTAGTATGAGGCCAACTGAGCAATTCAGGCAAAAGCCAACTGAGGCTAAATTTAACCAATCATCTTGGAAGATTAGATTGTACTGAGGCTAAGAAAAATTTCAGGCCTAGGTCTAGGGATAAATAAACAGAGAAAGAAATGCTCTGAGTGTTAGCTTACAGGTGATTCCACTAGGCTCCTCCTAGGGACCTAGCAATAAATGGCTTATGTTTCCCCTGTCACCTCTACCAGGTGTGCTGCTTAGTCATATTAAAGGAATGCCCACCACCAACTCAACTCCTCTCCTCTCCTCTCCTCTCCTCTCCTCTCCTCTCCTCTCCTCTCCTCTCCTCTCCTCTCTTCTCTTTTCTCTCTTTATCTCTCTCTTCCCAGCATTCTGTCCTTCACGTTCCCTTTCTCTCCCGTGAGGCCCTCTCTCTCTCTGCCTTCATAGCTTCCTCAATGTCTCTAGTCCTCTGTGTCCTTGCTCTTCCCCCTTCCTCTCTCTACCCTCTTGGCTGACTTGTCCACCTCTACCCTTTCCCAGGTCCTCACTTCGTTCCCTTCCCCCACTAAACCTCATTTATACAAAATCTACCGAATGCTGTAATTATTCAAAGGCATACCTTACCAAGGGTCTGAAAGGTACCAGTTGCCATATTATAATTTATAACATTGGTTCTGCAATCCCAAGGGAGTCTACTGCTGTCTGGCTTCACTAGTCCCTTCCACCACTACGCCCGCTTGCCAAAGATCTACTTTCTGCTCCACCGATCTATAGGCACTCCAGCAAACACGAGCAATTGGTGAGCTCTCTTTTGAATTGGGTTCAAACGCTTCTCTGAGTCTGACCATTTCCCTGGAGGAGGCTTTGTTTTTCCAGCATTTTTTTCCTCTTGACTTTTCTTGAAAAGTTTGGTAATGGGTCTACAGTGTCTTCTGCTCTGCATCTAGCACAGGCCCCTCTCTGAGTAAATGATTTACCAGTACATATTGCACCTTTTCAATTTGGTCTCCTCTGGGTTCCTTGGGACACCAGATACCCAGGCTTGAGACTTTTCCATACTTCATTCATCTGAATGGTGTCCTGATGCACCTAGCTTCTAAATTATCAAAACTGTCTAAGTGATCTGAAAACATGAAAATTTTCTCCTTTCTTTATTTCTCTTTTCCTGCTCCAAGCCCTGTTTTTGTTTGTTTGTTTGTTTGTTTTTTGTTTTATTTTGTTATTTTGTTTTTTCTCCCTGGTCTCTTTCCCACACTCTAAGTGCCTTGCCTCTATGTATGCAACAGATCTGAGCCTGGTTTGACCAGGGATTGCAGTGCACACACACATGTAAACACACACACTTTCCACTGCAGCAGCTGATCTCAAATCTACTGAGATATGTACAAAACATTTGTCTGACATGATGGGACTCATGGCTCTGACCATATATATAGCAGAGGATGGCCTAGTTGGTCATCAATGGAAGGAGAGGCCCTTGATCCCATGAAGGCTTTATGTGCTAGTATAGGGGACTATCAGGCCCAGGAAGCAGGAGTGGGTGGGCTGGTGAGCAGCGGGAGAAGGGAGGGGATAGGGGGGTTTGGAGGAGAAACCAGGAAAGAGGATAACAGTAAATAAACACAATATCTAATAAAAATTTAAAAATTAAAAACAATTTGTGAATCTGTTGCCAAATTGTCCCTAGAGTCTGACTTCTCCACATGGCTCCGGTTCTTGCCCTCTCCATGTGGACACGTGCATTCCCTGGTTTGGGGACTCCTCTTCCCCCAAACAACCAAGATCATGGGCCTAAAAGTTTTAAATGTATACCTAACTATTTTTTTCTTTCTAATCTACTTAACTTTGTCTTCTGCCCCCAAATATGTGTGTGTGTGTGTGTGTGTGTGTGTGTGTGTGTGTGTGTGTGTGTGTGTGTGTTTATCTGTCCCAGTGCCCTGCCATGTCCAGGTGTTTCCTCAAGATTCACATTCAGAAAGGCTCCAGGGTGGCTATCCACATGTGCTCCAGATGCTTCAACTGGCTGCACTTTCCTAGCTACAGATATTCTCCCAGATCCTGGACAGCTCTCCAGGTCTTGGCCAACATCCCAATTTCCTTAGGGTCCCCAAAGATGATGTTCTCTCCAGTCAGCTGGTAGTAGTCTGAAGAACACAATGCCCTTTTCCTGCCCCACCATCACCCCTTCCTAGTTCTTCAGTTTTAATTAAACAAAATGGAAGAGAGGCTAGTGTACAGGCAATTCCATAAGGCTCCTATTAGGAGCCCAACAAAGTCTTATGTCATCATCTTCTGCCTTCTACTGGTGTGCCAGGTGTGGGCTGCTATCCCAGATATCTCTCTCTCTCTCTCTCTCTCTCTCTCTCTGTTCCCACATTTTCTCTTTTAAGCTCACTAGGCTCCCAGCATTCTCTCTCTCCCTTTCTGTCCTCAGCATCCCTTTCTCTCTTCTCTGCACCCACCTCTCTCTGCCTTCGTGGCTTGCTTGCTGCCTCTACCCCTTCTCCTGTCCTCACTTCTCTCCCTTCTTCTCTCTACCCTCAGGGTTCACTCTTCTGCCTCTACTTTTTCCCAGGTCCTTACTCCTCTCCCTTCCCCCAGGTAAGCCCCCTTTGTAGCATATCTGTAGCATGTCATAATTACTCATACCATACCATGGCATGGGCCCACTAGATACTCCCTCACTGCATTATATTTCATAACAGTGGGCTCAGTCTAAGCCATGTATGCACACAGTTTGGGAACAGCTCTCATCCTTTCCTCTGAGTGAAAAAAAGGGGGGGGGGGACAATTACAATACTAGAAACTAACAGATATGATGTGATTTACCTTGATACCAAAACTATTTCTTCTTCTGTTGATATAGAGACACTGGTCTATCACTTTGATGAGTTCCACTTGAATATTCTGTATGCTTTATAATTTTGAGACTGATCAAAAGCTAAATAAATGTTGTATTATTATTAAGCATGCTTAAGTTAGAACCCCTTATTTCTTTAATATTCCTTGACAAATCAAACACATTATAGATTTTTTTCATCTAGATAATTGAAAACAATTTCTTCTTTGAGGTTTGACAAAGCAAATTTTGAAGATGTCCTAGTTTCCCAATTTTAATACATTTTGATCAAGTAAAGAAAGATATATCTAGGAAGCATGTGCCTGGTACATTGCCAAAAATCACATTGATTTTATAATTAAAGGCTACTTCCTACATGAGGCATTTAATTGCTTGATGTTCATGTACTGAAACTGATGTTGCCAAGTTTAAAAGAAAGTAAATCACCAGTCTTTGTTGAGTAAGGTATTACTGAAGTTGGCTTGAGCTCAGTAAAGATACCATTTGTGAAGGGAATAGCAGCTTTTAATTCACTGCATTGAGGAGATAAAGGAGAAGCAAATCTGGGAGTCTCTATGTCAGAGGGCCTCAAGCTTTGCTCAGTGTAGTGTCTTTGTCAAAATGAATCGATACTGCCATTGTCGTGTGAAAAACAACTGCAAACAAGTGACAAAGGCCACGCTACCATGCAGCTTTCCTGACACGTTAAGTCAACAGATCTATGGGGCAAAATTTTGTCAACCTTTGCTTTAAGGATTAAGATAGTGTCATGATGGAGCACTTAAATACAGGCAAAGAAATATTTGCTTTCATAAAGAAAATAATTTACCCAAAGACAAAGTGGATTACTTCGTAGATATTCCAAAACTTAACTAAGAAAAATAAAAGGTGAGTATAGTGCTGCATAACTGTATTGCCTGTACTGGAAAGGTTGAGGGAGGGGGATCTTAAATTTAGAGACTGGTGTATAGTACACTGTGAGATTCTATAACAAAATACAAAATAAAAAGGAAGAAAGGAAGAAGGAAGGTGAGAGAGGGCAGAAGGAAGGTGGGCGAGGGAGAGGGTACATTTGAACGTGTGGGTTAGATACCCTGTTAGGTAGACTTCCCCAGAAGACTTGGTATAAGCAAGTCTCCTATATTCACCATGTTCTTCTGGATGAGGAGTATGCACCCCCAAGTGTATTCATCAAAGTCTATCATTGGTACCAGCATGGCTTCACAATTACAAGACCATTTGAGTGACAGCTGAGTTAGGGATTAAAGGTTGTCTTATTTTCAAGTGAGGTCTTCAGTTAGCTGAAGAGCATCAGTAGATCATGTTAACATAGATAAAATAAGTTGATATCAATAAAAAGAAACAGAAACTAAATAGGTGTGTGTGTGTATATTTTCCTTTCTAATGTGTAACGGCAAGATAAAATGTTCTTCCCTTACATAGAAAATAAATCGCATCTGATCTTACTACTGACTTTTATTGCAAAGATAACATTAAGCACTATAAGTTATTCTAATACAAAATATTTTAAATTCTTACAGTGAGTGGCTAAATATTTTTGAAAATAAAATTTATAGCATAAAATTAGAAAATAAAATTTTAAGTGATATGTATGTATATATATATATATAATTATTAATAATAATTTAGTTTATAAAATCCTGAATGAATGAATTCAGTATATAAGACACAAGAGTGTATTTTCTTTGTGTATATTGCATTTGATATGACTGCTTAGATTTACTACCATTTTTGGAAACAAAGTGAGTTTTACTTCCAAAATCTAATGCTTGAGTCCCAGAATATTAGACAATGATTTTGTGCCACACTGTATTATATTATGGTTCAGAAAATTACTGCAAAAATCCAATACATTTTTTAAAAACTTTTAATATAAAATGTAATTGACATTTCATATAATTTAAATATATGGGTTCAAATGAAATCTGACTAATGTGTTTTTGGAGAGGAAAGTCCAATTTGTGACTGAGGATACAGCTTGGTTGGTTGAATGCTTGAAGACTTGAGTTCCATTTGTAGCACCAGGATAAGATGGAGAACAGGTAGGAAACAGGAAAAGAGAAGAGGAGAAAGAAAAGAGGGTTTTATGCCTGCATACAGTGCTATATCTTATTTATTCAAATATTTTACATGGATAAGTCCACCAATGTGACTCCTAGGCCAAAGCACAAGCTTACTATGTACCAAACTCGAGGCTTTACCATTGTCTCTTACAGCTGCAGCTAGAAAACACTCTTGGCCTGCTCTGTTTCTCTCAGCTACGGTCTTCGCTGTTCTAGATGTGGACTGATGGCTTCCAAGTACTAATGGAAGGTAAGTGGGAACAGAAAATTAAAGGAAGGAAGGAAGGAAGGAAGGAAGGAAGGAAGGAAGGAAGGAAGGAAGGAAGGAAGGAAGGAAGGAAGGAAGGAAGGGGGAGGGAGGGAGGGAGGAAGGGAGGGAGAGAGGGAAGGAGGGAGAGAGGGAAGGAGGAAAGGAGGGAGAAGCTTTTTTGGTTCAAGAAAACTTTAGATGGCTCTTTAAAGTCATTATGATTAAAAAGGTAAATAAATCAAATAAACAGTCATTGCACAGACTTCAATCTCATTTCATGTGACAGCCAAGGGGAGCCCATGAAAGGGAGAAGGGGGCTGTTAATCAAGCAGAGAGAAGAGAAAAGACAAAGAGAAAAGCACACTTACCTTCGATGTCAACAACAGTGCAGAGATCTCTGACAGGTGATAAAGACAGGACTTGGCACAACCTGTAATTTTTGTTGTGACCAACAAAAGAGGGAGTGAAGTAGGAAAATCTGCCCAAGAGTTAATCTGCAGTTTGCACCCGACACTGCTTCAGTCTCTCCGGGCAGCAGCCAGGTATGTACAAGTTAACCGTCAGGCCAAGAAATCCAATTTTGAACAACCAGGCAAAGAACTGTTAGTAACAGTAAATGGAGATAGTAAATGCATATTTTTACACATTCTGACTTTTACTTTTTATAGCTTCAAAAAATAAAACCAGCAAACTATCTTAAAGAAATCTTCTTGTATGGCACCCAACATCCTGTCACAGTTCTCAGAACCTCAGCTTTTGTTCTAGCAAGAGCCCTTGCCATTAAGAGACTCTACACCCATTTGGGTCATTGGTAAGACCCGTGTCAGAAACAGAAGTATAAGTGCCAAACCATCTGTATTATTCATTCTTGTCATGATTAATTAGATATTGGCTCCAATTCCAAGTTTTCCCCAAAGCGAATTCTTGTATACATGCGTGTGCATCCTTCCCCGTCTCCAGGACACATTTAAACCATCTCATCACTTTAGAAGGATCAGTTTACTTCTACTGACAGATGCCAAGTGGCTTAGTGTTTCAATTTGACATCTAATATTTCTTTAAAGGGAAATATGCAAAATGAGAAGAACTTAAAGTAACAACCTAAGCAATCACAACTGTCCAGTAAATTACATTTAGTTAAAAAAAAGATACATCCTTTGTATAATTATTTTGTATAAAATCACACTTTACTAAAAGTGGTTTTTTTACAAAACAAGTATTACATATGGTTTTTTATTTTTTATTTTAGCCTAAAGGTTCATGATTATTTAAGGTGACAGTGTCCATCTCTCAGAATAAATGTGAATAAAATAAATAAAGAATAACGAATCTGGGGACTCTCTACCATCCAAGTTTTCATAAAATTGTTTAGCCACTATCATTAACCAAAAAAAAAAAAAAAAAAAAAAAAAAAAATGAGTGTTTAGAGATACAATCTCTTCATCTAAAATGTTTTAAGTTAGCATAATTCTCATGTAACCCTGAATCCCCTTTCTTCTTTCCCAGGAGGCTGTCCTTTATAGTTACATACAAATGTAGAGTAAAAGCTCTCCCTCTGTAGACTCGCACCTCAGTGTTTGTGTGAGAAGGAAAGCTGAGCCAAGACTGCAGACCCAGTCTCACACTTCTTCATATGTGAGGCCAACGCAAATCAATTGAAACTGCTCAAGGGTAATCAAGTGTACAACTGGAATTAATAATTTTCATTTAGCTATAATACCATTGCTTTCTGAATACTGGCTGCTTGCCTTGTGCATTATGTAGTTTTGTTATGCTTAGCATGCTTAAAATCACAAATTTGAATCATTTGTAACTGAATATTGTAACTTGAAAATACTCACTTTTCACCCCCATCTTGACCTAAGTCTCAGAATTCTTATATTCAGGCTTCATTTGTCTTCCCAAATGAACCAGGACTGGACTATAAACAAAACTTACAACCTCTAACGACTCCTCATCTCTGAACTCTGTCTCCTGTCTGAATCATTAAGAAACACCAGTTGGTTCCTCCTCTCCAATCGTCAGCTGCTGAGCCTGACTGAAGCAAATTATTATAATTATAACCAATCAGAACTTTCAGAAATTTATGCTGTATAGCCAATGATACTGCATCATGATTTTCTCAAAAATACTGAGGGGCAATGTATAAGATTAATTTGCTTCATTATTTAGCCCTAAAGTCTAGGACAGAATGGTATGCTTACAGACATGAGCCTCCAAGAGATCCAACTAGCAGCTGAAAGAGTCAGATGCAGATATTTACATCCAACCAATAGTCTGAAGTTGGAGACCCCTGTGGTTGAATTAGGGAAGAGATGGAAGAAGCTGAAGAGAATGGCGACCTCATAGGAAGATTGGCAGGCTCAACTAACCTGGAGTACTGAGATCTCTCCGACACTGAGCTGGAAAGTAAATGGAAAGTAAAATGGCCAGATATTCAAGTTCTTTTATGCTAGTCTAAACATTTCGAAGACGTTAGAATTGTTGATGGCAGCAAATAGTCAAATAGTAAAGAGATCTGAGCAAGTGACTACCAAGGTGCTCCCAGAATTAAGTGACTACCTACGTGCTCCCAGGATTAAGTGACTACCAAGGTGCTCCCAGGATTAAGTGACTAGCTATGTGCTCCCAGGATTAAGTGACTACCTAGGTGCTCCCAGGATTAAGTGACTACTGAGGTGCTCCCAGGATTAAGTGACTACCGAGGTGCTCCCAGGACTAAGATGAAAGAGAGAAACTGAGAAAAACTGTGTTGCTCAACTATGTTTCATAGTCCTCAAGCAGCTAATCAAATTTATGATTTTTTCCAGTGAACTTAAAAATTCAAATTATCCTGCTAAAACATTCTAAAATAGATTTTTATTTTAACTTGTAAGATGTTTTAATAATTTACAGGAAATTGTGTTAAAATAATTAGAGCAATAGAGAATGAAAATGCCAATATTTTCCTCCTTTGAGTTTATGGCAAACAAAAGCCATGGCTTCCTATGGGCACAGCAATGTGTAAATTTGCTCTTAGACAATTCAAGTACACAAACTTCATTTGTGTCTTTGATGTTGCGAAGTAAAAGTTTTCTAATTTCTGCTTTTCCTTCATTGGAGGTGGCATCATTTCTCAGGAATGTTCTATGTGATCTCATCTTTAACAGAGTTTTCTGACGCCAGCATATAAGTTAGTCTGTGCAATTCTTAAGCTCATTTAACAAGTAAAATGAGAAGTACTTTCAAATTACAAATGACTGACATGATTTGAATTTTACTTCTAAATGAAGACTCAAAACATATCCACATCTCTAACAGCACCCAGTAAGAGAACTTAATAGCTACTACGAATGCATTCTTGTATTAGTTTCTCCTCCCCAGGTTCCTTAGCTCCATGTCTTACATCAAATGGAGCTGCCTATGTAAACATGTAAAAATTCAAAAACATGATTTCTCAGCTCTACAAAAGACTAAGTGAACTAGAAAATTCATAATTGCAGAAAAGAAAACTGTCTGTTAATTTGGGAATCAAACTGATTTTCAAACTACCTATCTAATTGAAGGGAAAAAATTCATCTTGGGATCTTGGGATTTATTCCTTCTTCATGAATTAGGATGGTAACTCACACAAGAAAAAAAACTATCTGTATTTTTTTAATTGTTTTAGAGCTTTATTGTAGAACAGCAGGGGGAAAGAGAGAAGGTAGAAAGAAAGAGAAGCCAGCCATGGCCAAGTGGAGAGAAGGGGGAAGGGAAAGAGAAAAGGAGAGTTAGAGAGTAAGAAAGGGGAGAGCTTAAGGAGCCTATCTGTATTTTTATTCCTCCAAAAATAAATGTTTGTAAAGTGAGAAATAGAATCTCTGAGATATTCAGTGGCCAGCACTCACCAAGTGGGACTTTGTAAGTTGAAAGAACCATGAATAAATGTTAAGAAAAAATATCATGAGAGATAAGACAGACTGTCAAAACTAAGAAAAGACTTTACACTTAGACATTTTTCTGTTTTTATTGTGGTCAAGTACCTAGAACAATTTTTCTTGGTGACTTTGGACATACATGTTCAGTGGTACAAAATGCACAGCTAATGTGCTATAACCACCTCACTGTCAATGTCACTGTCGCCATCATCCCATCCTGTTCCAGGACAGTTCTTTTTTTTTTTTTTTAACTTTTATTAGATATTTTCTTCATTTACATTTCATGTGTTATCCAGAAAGTTCCCTATACCCTCCCCCCTCCCGGCCCTGCTCCCCTACCCACCCGCTCCCACATCTTGGCCCTGGCGTTCCCCTGTACTGGGGCATATAAAGTCTGCATGACCAAGGGGCCTCTCTTCCCACTTATGTCCAACTAGGCCATCCTCTTNTAGTTGGCCATCATTGGGAGGAGAGGCCCTTTGGTTATACAGTCTCTATATGCCCCAGAACAGGGGAATGCCAGGGCCATTACGTGGGAGGGGGTGGGTGGGGGAGCAGGGCGGGGACGCGGGAGGGTAAGGGAAAATCTCTGGATAACATGTGAAATGTAAAGGAAGAAAATATCTAATAAAGAGAAAAAAAAAGAAATAAATAAAATTTTAAAAATAAAATGAAAAAAAAAGATATTATTCCCTTATCAAATTTATGATTTGCAAATGTTCTATAAATTCCTGTTGACTGTGTTATCACCCCTGAAAAAAAAAAAACATGTACTATTATGATGCTTGCAACTCATGTTTTCTTGTACCTACAGTGTTTTATCTTACATTCAATTAATATGTCAAATGAACAAGCCTAAAGAGTGATACTGAAAACTGCCTCATGAAAGAATTTCTTGATGGAAAAGATAATAAAACTACAAAGAGAAACAATAAACCCTTTACTTAAAGGTTGGTTCCATGATTGCCCTGTTGTGTCTGTTGCTTGGAAGAAAGCAAATGTGTTGACTGAAACACTGCTTGCTTACCAGGAAGGATCTACCTCCTGATATTGTTTGTATCCAGCCTCTGTGAATGTATGCTTTCTGTGTGTTTTATTAAATCTGCATTTTTATTTGCTTTAATTTTTTATATTAGGTTTAGAGAAATACCAATAGCCTAATCTTTAATAAGGCATAGATACATGAGCAATGTACTATGTCAAATTAACACAAAAAGCCCAACACTTCTTATGCCTCCCCATAGTTCATTTTAATTAAAAACGTATTCCTAAATACTTTCTTGATTAGGGACTAATGCTCTATTAATTTGAAACACATCTACTGAGAGCTGACTAGATTCAGAGAGAGGAACTGTCATTACATGAAACATAACTTACCACCCTGAAGAATTCATTATGCCACTGTTCACAGTGCACGCAGGTTTCCCATTATGCATTAAAATGCACGGTGCAAGCATCATGACAGATTTGGGGAAAAGGCTGCAGCAAAGGAAACTCTGGAGGGAGCCCATGCAGGTATGTATGCTAATAGCACAAAAACATTTACAAATTGCCATACCAAGAGAAAAATAAGCATGATGGATGAATAGACGGTGTATAGAACTATTTCCTGGGACAGCACTGTGGGTTTCGTAGTGACTGAAACCTTACATCAATTTGTCAGTGGTATCCTTAAGAGATTTGCAGGATGCAGTTTTTGTGTTCAGTATTTAAAACCTTTGAAAGGAAAAGGATGCTCGGAAATTAATCTCTACCTACCAAGTTCTTAGAAAAATAACAATACAATAATAACCAAGAAATAAATTTCAAAGTAACATTTGCAAGGTAGAACAAAACCTGCTTTGCTAAAATTTCAGTCTAAAGATAAATTTTAAGATAGAATGTGGAATTAAGTTAGAACTTTCAATAACATATCAACAGGAGGAAAAGTATTCATTCCAGCATTAGCAGAATGCCCAGATCTGGGATTAGAGGGAAGAGACAGGGCATGGAAAATATGGCATGTTAGCTAAAAGCAAGTGTTGAGTATGAGAGGAGATAGACTGGGTGGATCGGGGAATGAGCAACTGGAGATCCATGAGAGTGTTGGTGATATTTAAATTTTAATGGTCAACCAGAACTCAATAATGACAATACTAATAACATAGCTCTGCCACACTGAGGAGTCTGTGTGGGTTGAGGAGTCTCAAGTCAAGAGAAAACACTGGAAGACTGTTAAAAGCACTGGCCAAAGAGGTTTAGGGAGAAAGTCCTCCAAAACACTATATCCCTAGTATGGCTTGTCAAAAAAGATACCAAGTTTAGTAGCAAAGTTTCAGCTTTGCACCATTCTAGAAAAGCACTGGGCTCTGCTCAGAACTACCCTGTGCTAGACTGAGAGACTGGAGCTGCTTTAAAGACCTCTGCTGTTCAGCAGAAGAAAAGATCATTGGCAAATTCCATTGAAGGAAATATACTTTCTGAAAGTGAACCACAGGTAACTATTTTATCTTATATGCACTCTCCATTGTCCTTACTAGTATTTACATTTGTTTTAGTTTGGTTTTATTTAGTTCTACTTCTAAGAAGTATGAATGTAGTCCATGATCATGATCAAATTAATTTAAATGTCATTGCTTTTAAAAATTAAATTACATATTACTTGTCTCATTATATACAAAAACAAAACTCACAAAGTTATAGTGGTTCCTCCAGCTTACAAATGGGAAAGCTGAAGTTTGAGAAGAGGACACAAATTGCAAACAAAAAGACAAATAAGAGGGCCGGGCGTGGTGGCGCACGCCTTTAAACCCAGCACTCGGGAGGCAGAGGCAGGCGGATTTCTGAGTTTGAGGCCAGCCTGGTCTACAAAGTGAGTTCCAGGACAGCCAGGGCTATACAGAGAAACCCTCTGTCGAAAAAACAAAAACAAACAAACAAACAAACAAACAAAAAAGACAAATAAGGAAACTAAAAAATATCTGCATGCCTGTCAAACTCAGTACTAAACCACAATGTGAGATGAGTACATAATTTGAAAAGGGAAGAGACGAAGAAAGGAAAGACAAAAGGAAATTATCAGAGAGAGAAAGAGGAGAAACAGAATAAAATGAGAAAAAGGCAGATAAGATGGAAGAAGGGAAAAATGAATGCCACAATTTTAAACCTTGATATTTGTCATTATTATTATTATTATTACTAACATATGGTTGCTAGTTATTATATTTGAGGAGTGATTTTATCAACAAGTGATAATATGTGTCATATTAAAATATTTAATGTATACCATACAATCTTGTCTCTGAAAAGCAAAATGACACCGTTTGGACTATCCTAATATCTACTAGTATTCTTTATGTCTATGTTGAACAAAGATAAGCCTTTTATAGATTTGTTTTCTAGAATGAGAATAATGTGGCTCCAACCACAAGATCTCATTAAAACCTATTTATATGCACTATATATTTATATACAATAAGAACAAAATCTGTGTCCCTCTGTTCTTCATATTCTTTCTCTCTCTCTCTCTCTCTCTCTCTCTCTCTCTCTCTCTCTCTCTCTCTCTCTCTCTCTCTTCTTGCAACACTGACTATAAACTTTCTTGAAAAACTTTTGAGAAAGCAAACTTTTGTGCTGATTGCCATGATTAGTTTGGTCGAGTAAGAATGCAATATTTTGGAATTTCATGGAGCATTATTATGAAAGCCATGGCGAATAAACAAAAAGTCAAGCTTCATTATGCTGATGCTCTCGTAGAGGAGATTGGACTTTGCCTCACTCTCCTCATTCCGAAGTTAGGAATACTTTCAAATCAAGAGTGTTAAAGTGCCTGTTTGTCTGCAGTTCAATTTTATATTTAATTCTTCTCCAATGACAATTCTATAACAGGTTTTAGATTTTGGTCAGTTTTGTTCGCATTTGCAAAGCGTAGTGCTGATAATAGTTTTACTTTCTATCTTTAAAAAGTATGAATTGCAAACCCAGTTTCCTAAAAAGGTAACGTGGCATGTGTTTTCATATATTTAATTTCTCTTGTCATGACAGATTTCAAAAACTTGTTTTATAAAACATATTATTTCTTTATTTTTGACACAACTCATTTTATGTGTTTTTTTTTCACTCAAGTATTGCTTCTTAAATGGGAAGTTCATAGAAGTATCAAAATATGGTAAATACATAAATAAAATACATTAGGAATTCACAAAATCTAATACAAACTACAAGAATAATACACTGGCATTGCATGAAACAGCCAGGTTTCCTTCTGCCTTTTTTTCTGCATCAGCATTAATTGCAAATCTGTCTGAATAATATTTTCAGTCTTGATTTGGAATGATCTTATTTAAATTATATCATTCTATGAGGAGATTTGTCCAAACACTTAGAACCACTTTTTGTTGAAATACACCTGGCTCTAAATTAATCAGTAACTGGAATTTTTAACAGAACTAACCGCGTCCTTTACATTTTCAGGTGTGACTACATTATTTTGTGATGACGTAAATCTCGGCGACGTTGCTCACCATTCCGCATGAATTCAAACAAACCCTGCCTTGCTTTACTAACCTCCAACGAGAAAAATCTTACTAAAGACAGAGAAGGTATCCAAGACTAGAGGCAGACTTGTCTGGGGCTTCATTTGTAGTAAGGGTGGGGAGCTAGCCTGACCTATAATCCGAGGGCTGTGATTTAAAATTTAGAAAGCAGTAAATTTGTCTCAGTGACACTTAGAACTCTTGCCCTGGCTTCCAGAGAGAGAAAGAAAGAACCGTACTACAGGATATTACCAGAAAATAAACTTATTGCATGTTTGTCTGTTTTTACATATACATTTGTTTATAAGTAAATGTGCATATGTACCCATAAAATATAGGTATCGCAAGGGTATATTTAGAGATAAGTGGTGTTAAAGCTAGTGTCAAAAATGAGAAAATCAAGAAGGAACACCAACGCGTGGATTCTTCATTCCTCCCTAGAATAGGGAATAAAATATCTATGGAAGGAGTTGCAGAGACAAAGTTTGGAGCTAAGAAGAAAGGATGGACTATCCAGAGACTTGCCCCACCCAGGGGTCCATCCCATAATCAGCCACAAAACGCAGACACTACTGCATAAGCCAGCAAGATTTTTCTAAAAGGACCCTGATATAACTGTCTCCTGTGAGGCTTTGTCAATACCTGGCAAATACAGAAGTGAATGCTCACAGTCATCTATAGGATGGAACACAGGGTCCCCAATGTAGGAGCTAGAGAAAGTACCCAAGAGCCAAAGGAGTCTGCAACCCTATAAGAGGAACAACAATATGAACTAATCAGTACCCCCAGAGCTCTTGTCTCTAGCTGCATATGTAGCAGAAGATGGCCTAATCGGCCATCACTGGGAAGAGAGGACCCTTGGTCTAGCAAACTTTATATGCCCCAATACAGGGGAATGCCAGGGCTAAGAAGTAAGAATGAGTGGGTAGAAGAGCAGGGCGGAGGGAGGGTATAGGGGACTTTTGGGATAGCATTTGAAATGTAAATGAAGAAAATATCTAATAAAAAAAGAAAAAATTAAGCTTATTAAACCAGATGAAAGATAATGACTGATTATGTGCCAATCAGATCTAAAGTCTCAAAGTACCTTGTGGTCTATCTATTCATTCAAATTTTAACTCAGGTCTACAAAATAAATCTGAAGAATGAGCATTCTTTCATCACTCCTAGTAATTGGTCAAATACAGCAGGCATAATAAACAATTACATTGATAAGTTCATCTTTAAAAATAAAATATTGCCAGGCGTGATGACACACGCCTTTAATCCCAGCACTTGGGAGGCAGAGGCAGGCGGATTTCTGAGTTCGAGGCCAGCCTGGTCTACAATGTGAGTTCCAGGACAGCCAGTGATACACAGAGAAACCCTGTCTCAAAAAAACAAAAGAAATAAAGAAATAAAGAAATAAAATAAAATAAAATATTGTATATACCTATGCCAAAATGTGACTAAATTAGCCATACTGCTAAATCTTAGGTTACTCTAGTTTAATTTTATTCTCCTTTCTAAGCGTCCACGTGAAATCTTGGTGTGCATAAAAATAATTTGTATTATTTACCTATATTGATTGTTGGAAATTGTCAACAAATTCTTTTCTAGGTTCAGCACAGCTAAACAGCCATGTACCATGAGGACTGGTCTCTTCTGAAATAGTTTATCAAATCTTTCCTTGTACACCAAGAGGAACTTGACTTTGCTATATAGCTGCTTTATGGTGGCTTAATTTCTTCACTTTCTCAGTTTTTTGCTTGGGAGCCTTATAACCACTATCCCATTCCCTCCCAGTAAATCCCTTTATTATGTCTAACTGTATATTATGGGCTCACTTAATTCTATTATTAGATTAGTTCATTGTGAAGAATCAACTATAATCCCTTGTTCATTTACTTAACTTTGAAAACATTAAATCTATTTCAGGATTCAAAAGAAAGATAAAAAAAAAGTGTTTTTTGATTTCTAATTTGGAACAGATAAACAATTCTTCTTACTGCCATGTGAAATCAAACAAACAGCACGAAAATGTCTCCCTGTGTGCTGTGGTTTGTTCCAAAGGACATGGGAAGCAGTGCTATCCCCAGTCAATTAAAATTTAGTGCTTGGATATGCCACGATGTGTTCTTTAACCTTGATGGATTAACTTGAGAGATGTCAAAAGTGGCTGCCAAGTTTAGAGAGGAAAACAAGATAAGATTTATCCATACCAATAGATCTCTCAACATGTCTGGTTTTTATCACTTGTGTTGCCAAACAATTGTATATTCTAAGATGGTCTCAGAGAATAAAGGAACGAAAAGATACACTCTGGGTCTTTTTGCCAAGTCTCTTATAGATTGCATGATGGAGCTTTAAGGTTTTGACAGGACGTGAATAATGGCTAGGATAACTACAGTGTCAGAGCCCTGGACTGTGTAACCCAGGTGGATTATCAAAGAACTATGGAATTCTAGTGGTTCAAAGAATTCAAAGACAACAACATATTTCAACATTTTTCCAACCTTCACCTTAGTTTCTTCAATCAACTGAAATGCATCTCATGTAGGTGACATTGAGCATGAAGTGCTACTTAAATGACATTGCTACAGTGAACAACTGCTCGAATCACTGTATGAGTCGCTATAGAAATATCAGTGCCTTTCATATCCTGTGTGTGTAAATGCCCAACCCCTGCATGTATACTCTGACCTCACAACATGCAATGCTTATAACAGAATAAGTGAATTTTAGAAGACAAAACCCTCTATCCCTTAGTGCAATTTCAAATTTCATATTTGTGCTAAATATCTGCACTCTTCCAAGTTTCAACATGAGTTTAAAATATTAGCTATATTAGCTATCCATTAAATGTCTACCCTAGACCCCAGTACATCTTCTGGTCCTAAACAATAGAGTCGTTTAATAGATTATTTAGTTTTTCCTCTTCAGATTTCATGTAATTCGATATATTTCAACTCTACTAATGAAGCTATATTTCTATTTTCCTGCTTGTTCCCATTTTCTTCAGAAGCATGCAGTTAGGAAGGATTGCCTATGTCTACTAAATAAATTTATTTGGATGCCAAAGTACTGGTTTAAAGATTGCTCAGGTTCCACATAATTTTAATAACAATGCCTCATGTGGTACGTTACACCATCTTCATAAGCAACACACATTAAGTCACACACCTTTACCATAACACTTTGTTCACTTAAATGAACTGCTGTAGGTATAGCCTCTTAAAACGGAACACAGCTTCACAAACCCCAACTACTTCACAACAAATCACAGGCCCTCTTCATGAAGACTGACAGTTTACTCTGAATAACCTGTGGCAATTTAAATGCTTCCCAGTTCCAAAACATATTTCATGTTAAAATAGATTAACTTGTGGCTGCCTTCTCTAGAAAAAGGAGCCCATAAGTAAATCTTAAGGATCATTTCAAACTTTTTTTAAAGCAAGATATATTTTAATTTAAACTTCATGAATTTGTGACCCATTATTGTATATGTAGCGGTAGAAACTTTTACTATTTTAGGAAATGCTATGAGATGATACATAAAACCAAAGAATTTAAAAATGTAATTAGAATATATGATGTATTATGACTGCAACAAATTGTGAATGAAGGCAAATATAGCTACATGGGCCACAAAACATAATTCCATGGTTTTTTTATTAAACATAAGTTAGAGCTGAGACTCTTCAACACAACACAGATTTTTTTATTGAAATTCCAAAAATTTCTGTCCAGTGATTTTTAAAATGATAGTTTTTGCAAATATTAAATAATTATGTTTCCATGAAATTCAAGAAGAAGGAAGACCAAAGTGTAGATACTTCGTTCCTTCTTAGAATGGGGAACAAAATACCCATGGAAGGAGTTACAAAGACAAAGTTTGGAGCTGAGACAGAAGTAAGGACCATCCAGAGACTGTCCCACCTGGGAATTCATCCCATAAACAACCACCAAACCCAGACACTATTACATATGCCAGCAAGATTTTGCTGACAGGACCCTGATATAGCTATATCTTGTGAGATTATGCCAATGCCTGGGAAATACCGAGAGGATGCTCACAGTCATCTATTGGATGGAACACAGGGTCCCCAATGAAGGAGCTAGAGAAAGTACTCTAGGAGCTAAAGGGATCTGCAACCCTATAGAAGGAACAACAATATGAACTAACCAGTACTCCCCCAGAGCTTGTGTCTCTAGTTGCATATGTAGCACAGGATGGCCTAGTTGGCCATTAATGGGAGCAGAAGCCCTTGGTCTTGCAAAGATTATATGCCCCAGTAGAGAGGAATGCCATGGCCAGGAAGCAGGAGTGGGTGGGTTGGGGAGGAGGGGGGGTACTTTCAGAGAGGAAACTAGGAAAGAGGATAGTATTTGAAATGTAAATGAAGAAAATATCTAAGTAAATAAATAAATAAATATGTTTCTCGTTCTGAAAAACATGAATAAGCTAATATATTGTGAAGTCACTCTATAAAACTCTGTCTAGCTATCTTAACTAATATATTCTTATCTGTCTTTTAAAAGCCAAATATATATATATATATATATATATATATATATATATATATATATATATATATATATAGAAAAACTATATAAAATGAGAAAATATGGTTCTTCTTTTAATAAACAGGCATGCTTTGGTATAATAAAGTCCCATCCTGAACAACTCCAGACCACATGTGCCAAGCCTGCTTCCCAGGTGTAGTCAGGGTATTCTCCCTTGATATATTGTTTGCTTTAATGAGGCTGTCCTTGTCCTGATTCCTCAATGCTACTCCCCTGAATTTTACATTTTCATGGGCCTAAAATATTCCCTTTTGTCTCATAGCTAAAAGCATCACTCCTCCTGTGTCTTAAAATGTATGGCTTCAATTACTTGCTTAGAGAGAGGGTGGTACTAAGTTTTACAATGGTGTAAACGATTTTATACTTCCCCCACAAGATCCCTGCTTACTTTGTATATGTAAAGAAAGAAAACTTCAATATCCAAATACATACCTTTTCAATAAGGAAATAGGCACCACAAGTAATAACCTAAATACTGAAGTATTTACTTAATAATGGTAAGTAAAATTTATTCATATAATATCAGGACCATTTCATATCCATAAATAATAATTCTGAACATAACGGAGCTTTAACTCAGACTATCTCATATCTATAGTACTCTCTCTCTACTTATAACAGAAAATTTTAGAAGAAAGTTACTAACTAGATATGTAAAATATGTACTATTATTTTCAGAACTAGTGTTTCTATTCTCTCTTTTTTTCTCTCTCTTTCATAAAATACTTTTGGTAAAATCATGCTTGAAAATTGCTTTAATTTTATTTCCATCACTCTAGGGAAACATCAGAGAAAATTAAGTCCACATCCATTCTTGCTTTGTTGCAGAGGTCTGAGGGGGGTCACAAGTTCTTCCATTCCTTTCAGTGAACAAAGCAGGGGAGAATCTGTACTAAAATAGAAAGACTTCCTTTGTCTCTTCACATACGTGTCCTGTAAAAAAAAACAAAACTTTTACCAATATGTTCACATTTAGGATTTTCCCTCTTTAAGTTGAAAAGCCCATGATAAACGCTCATCATAAATCCTAAACTTACCTTTGGTTTGGGATGGATCCAGCAAGTGTTCTTGATCACAACTGCTTTATCTGACATGTTTAACTGATGACTCCCCATAGATAAGGCTGAAAGAACATGATTTAATAATTCCATTCATGTCCCACTCTCAGCCTAAGCTGCTATTATTTTTCATTTATTTCAAATATCTCCCCTGCCCCCCTTTTTTATAACAGACTTCTAGGTTCCTATTTCTTTTTATATAAGAAAGGTCTTTTGACCATGAATTATTTTCCATTAATTTTTATTTTCCAATGAACATGATTATCTCTTCAAGTATTTTCGCCTTTTTATAACTGTGCATGCCTGTGTTTCTATGTAGTTTATAAATACATATCAGGCGTGTGTGTGTGTGTGTGTGTGTGTGTGTGTGTGTGTGTGTATGTGTGTGTGTGTATGTGTGTGTGTGTGTGTGTGTGTGTGTGTGTGTGTGTGTGTAAAATGTGGAAGCCAGTTATCAATGACAGGTGCCTTCCTCAATCACTGTCTGCTGTATTTTTGAGAAACAGTCTCTCACTGATGTGAAAGCTTATGAATTGGCTGGACTGGCTAGCCAGCAAGCCACAGGAAGTCTACTATCACCATCTTGCTGGTTCTGGGGTTATACACATGTGCTACAACGGCCCATTGTTTTAAATGAGTTTTGGGAATTCAAGACCTCACACTTGTGTGACAGACACATCACTATTAATCCATCACTTCAATACTTTCATTTAAATTTTAAGGGGGTGGAGTTTAACCTCATACCTACTCAAGAAACAAACTTATTAAATTCTTTTAATTCCTGAGTCCGTATCAAGAACTAGACATAAAAAGAAAATTAAGGCTGATTCTTCCACATGTAACTCATAATCTGATGATTGTGCAAAGCTATATCCCCTCAAAGAGAAAAATTGAAGTCAATGGGGGGAAAAGAGTTTTCATGATCTCAAAGGTTTATTTTTAAATCCATGCTCCGTCATCCCTGATGTGTATGACATTGATCAAACCTCTTATTATCTGAATCATTCTAGTGTCATTTTCAAAATAGTTTCTCAGTGGAAAAGGAGAATATGGATATTTATCTATGCACAGTGTTGTATCTATTACCTATAATTCCCCTAGACATCTTTTCTCAGAAGAGATTTTCACACAAAGGAAAGGAAGATAGCTAAAACTTTGCATTTCTCAGAAGATGTGAATGAATAGAACACCCATCATGGGGTGAAAATAACACAAAAAAAGTGATGTATGCCTCTACTCTAAGCCTCAAAGAGTAGGCATGTTTCTTAACTGCTAACTCTGCTCCCTTTCAAAAACTCTGACTAGAACAGGACAAAGGTATTGTAGAGAGATTTGGAAAAGTAGAGACAGACTGCTAAGTGCCAAGAGACTTTGCTTCTTTCTTTCCTTCCTTCCTTCCTTCCTTTCTTTCTTTCTTTCTTTCTTTCTTTCTTTCTTTCTTTCTTTCTTTCTTTCCTTTCTTCCTTCCTTCCTTCCTTCCTTCTTTCCTTCCTTCCTTCCTTCCTTTCTTCCTTCCTTTCTTTCACTTTCTTCCTTCCTTCTTTCATTCCACTCTTTCTTTCTCTTCCTCTTTCTTTTTTTCTTTCCCACTTTCTCTGTATTTTTCTTTTACTGAAGATAGATGTTTTTCATACAAGATATTCTAACTATAGTTTTGTCTACTCTAACCCCTTCCAGTCCTTCTCTTCTTCCAATCACATCTGGATAAGCACCCTTTCTGTCTCTCCATAGAAAACAAATAAGCATCTGAGGAATGATAGGGAAATACAATAAAATATGGTAAAACAAAAGCAAGCACATGAGCACATTGGAATCAGACAGAAGAAACAAACACGACAAAAAGGAAAAGAAAAGCCGCATAAACCACATGTAGACACAGGGACACATTCTCACACAAAGAAATGTCAGAAAATCAGAAGCCAGAACATGAATGAGCATTGCCTATATGGTATAAAGTAAAATAAAGAGATAAAGGTCCTGACACATTATAACTAACATTATAGTTCAAAGATTATGTTGAATCCATTGTGGGTTGGCTATTCACTGCCGGGCATGGAATCTACTCTCAAGAAAAATTTCCAGGAAGACTTCCTTGGAGAAAAATTAATTTTTCACTTGCAAGTGGTTATCAACTGGAGCTAGCTTCTGGGTTAGGGATGGGGGCTCGCATGCTCTGTTTCAGCTTTAAAACCCCACCTGGTGCAGACCTGCCTCAGTCTCAGTGAGGTCATATATGTTGCTGTATGTAGAAGAGCTTGTTTGCTTGCTCTCCTCCCTCTGCTCTGGCCCTTACACTCTGCCTTCTCCTCTGCGGGCTTCCCAGAGCCCAGAGAGGAGGGATTTGATTGATGGAGACATAAACTTCAGCCATGAGTGCTCCTAGGTATCTCCTAGGTATGTCTGGCTGTGGGTCTCTGTAATTGTTCCCATCTGCCGTAGGGGGAAGTTTCTCCGATGATACATGAGCAAGGTACTGATCTATTAGTACAGTAGAAAAAGTCTATGTTCTTCTAGTAGAACAGTACTAATTGGCTCTTTACTAAGATCCTGGCCTATCCAATCTCAGATTCTTAACCAACTAAATAGTACCAGGTATGGTTTCCATTTCATTAAGTCCACTCTGATATTGGATACTCCCACAAGTTTTGGGCCATGTATATCCTACAAACATGTCACCACTGTAGATAAAACACATTTGTAACTGGGTTGTTGTTTACATCTCTCCTGTGGTAGCATACAGAGTACTTTACAATGCCATGATCACTAGCCCATAAGGATGAAGGCTTCAGGTAGGCACCATATCAACTGCTCCATGTTCAAAGAGTTATTTAAGTTCTGTTTTCAGAAATAGGACCTTATACTATCAGTTTGTTAAAAGTAGCATTGGGTTTTTGTCAGTAATTTAGGTTTTTGGGGGGCTTTTTGGGACCCCGCTGGCCAACAAAGCAATCGGATATAACCCATTTTCAATACTGGAATTTTCATTTGGTGACAAGAGTTGGGATTGTTTCCCCAGTTATTTGGTGATTTCATTGAGATAACCTTCATATGTATATGTTTTTGTAAGCGTCTATTGTATTGGGTTTTTCATATGACCCCTCAAATGGCCATTAATTTTAGTCTTCTCTCCATGTATTTTCTTGATCATCCCTTTAGATATATTGCATGGAATATATATATATATATATATATATATATATATATATATATATGATCAAATTTTTAAAAACCCTACACATTGCCAATGGCATGTCATCTTAAACTTTAAAATGTTTAAATTATTGTTAATGATTATTTCATTGTTTGGTTTTTCTCTTTTTTTTCAGCTACATGTTGTGGTGAATAAATAAAAAAGAAATTATTACACATAGACAACTTTATTTTACGAGGGCCTACAGTAGTACTAATATATTATTTCCAGTTTTTCAAGTACTAAGATTATTGTACAAACTGTCCTATGTCTGCACAGTCAAACTTTACCTAGGACTGGATCCTGGCCAACTTATAACACATTTTGTGTAAATCAATTACAGGCAAAAATCAAAGGTAAATAATTTATAACTTGATGAGTTCTTCACAAGCTGGTAAATATGCCTGTGTCCAAGATTGTCCTCAGCTTTCTTCAGTTGGTTTTCCTGTATCTCATGTCAAGAGATGGAGCTTTTTTATCTCACCCCTATTTCACAGGGTCAGGAAATGATATTAACCCCTTTCCAAATGAACAGCTCCAACTACAAAATCACATAGCAAAAGTATGTCCTCAGGACATAAAGGGAGAAGGGTAGAAGGCAGGCGTTGTGAGAAATAACCAAGTAAAAATCCATGAAAAGCATTTTAGATTTCTGAACATGGCAGGGTGGGGTTGGGAAAGCAAGCAATAAATTTGACCAGAAAGTCAGAGTTTTACTATGAGAAACAATCAGAGGCAAAACAACAGCCACTCAATGATCTGTCTTGAATTGGGGCAAAGGTAAGAGAAGCTAGAGAAAGTACCCCAGGAGCTGAAGGGGCCTGAAACCCTACAAGAGAAACAACAATATGAACTAACCAGAACCCCCAGAGCTCATGCCTCTAGCTGCATATGTAGCAGAAGATGGTCTAGTCGGCCATCATGGGGAAAAGAGACCCCTTGGTATTGCAAACTTTATATGCCCCAATACAGGGGAACGGCTGGGCCTAAAGTGGGAGTGGGTGGGTAGGGGAGAAGGGAGGGGGGAGGGTATAGGGAACTTTCAGGATTGCATTTGAAATGTAAAATAAGAAAATATCTAATATAATTTTTAAAAATGCAAAGGATGCTTACACAATGGTCTTCCACCTCCCTCATTTACAGAGAGTCTCAATATGCCCTCAGAATTTTAAAGAAGGTTTTATTGAATGGATAACACGATGGATTGTAGGTGTGGCTTATTTGATGTTTGCTTAGCATGAATAAAGTCCTGTGGTCAACATCCAACAACAAAGAAAATGTACTTCTGAAAATCTAGCATTCAGGATTTGGAAGCAGGAAGTCAAGGGTTCAAGGCCATCCTCAGATACAAAGCATATTTTATTTCCATGATAGCCTGGAATCCATGAGATACTAGGACAAACAATACACAAAATTACAATAGCATTTAATATTTTAGTTAGTTAAATTATATATAATTGTAAATCTTCTGACACATATATGTATTTATCCACACATCTCCTTATCAATAATAAGTTATACTGTAAAAATATAGATTACTTTTTCATACAGTCAACCTCTAAATATTTGTGTCACAATACCAGAGGGAAATGATGTTGAATTGTTAATATTTATCACTTCTATACTTAGAATGCATTTTTAATGCTAAGTATTTAAAACATTAACTCAATCATTTCTTGCTGATATCCTTGAATGGACATGATGGATGGATGATAGATGGATTGATTCTCTGTAATTTAGAATATATCCAAATATTTTATAAATTATAGAAAGAGATGTTATTAATAGACAAATGCTCCCTGTAGTGTTTTCTTTATATGTCTTTCATTAATCATGTGTATAAGAACAGTCATAGGATATTATGTGAACCTCTTTGTTGGTTATCCTATTTATTGAAAGTAAGACCTGACTCCTGCAAATTATCCTCTGACATCTACATTTGTACTCTGGGATGTACATGCATATACACATAGATACTCAGACACAAAGATACACACACACACAAACACACTAAGATACATAGAGATAAACAAAGACACACACATACAAATAAACATGCATGCACACATACATGTGCAAAATAAAGAAATAAATGTTTAAACCAATGAAAAGATTCTCAGAGGAGAATGTGTGGACTAAAATAGCCAATGTCAGATATCAGTAATTTTAACTCAGCAGTTAGTGCATTTTCCTAAGTAGGTGATGTTGGAAGATTCCTAAAACAATATAAATGTTTAATGATGAATAAAAATATCATTAGTTTTCAAGCCAAGTAATACTCCCAGACATAAGCTATTCATTTTATCTAAAACTATCAGGATCCCATGACTTATTACTATGAATTTATGAATTTCTGACTTTTTTTTTTTTGCTTTTCCATGAATTTGACATCTTCCCTGGATTTCCTTAAATTTCAATGGGAAGAAATGTTTTTCAGTACTTTTCTTCTCCTTATATTTTGACTGTTAATCTAAGACTTTCATTCAAATGACCAAATTAAAAACAAACAAAATACGTTTTCTGAAAATGCATTAACCATGGTGAGAATTTAAAAAAAAAAAAAACATTGAAATTAATGTGCCTACCAACATACTAAATATGCATGTTGCATGTACTTCCCTTAAGAAATGAGGATAAATATAAAATATGATCAAATCTCAGTTTTTGAGCAAACTGTAATGATATGACTGTTTTATAGTTAGTATAAAAATATTTGAGTCAAGACCTTTGGGCCTGAGTTATGGACAGCAGGGCTTTTTGTTTTATATGCATATGAGGATCATGCTTTATCTTTGCTGGTTTCCCAGCCTACCCTTCTTCTAGGTGCCACTGGAACTTTTAAAACCTTATTTCCAAAGACTGAACACTGCTACCACACTTGGCAAGCGACAACTGTGCTTCCAGAATGTGTCATAATCTGTCACGGGTCTGCTTCATTATTTAGTTAAACTTGGAGGGGAAAACAGATTCTTTCTCTCTATCCAAAGGCACTTTTTGTAGAATAAATTATATACAAATACACGACACAAAAGGAACAGAATAAGAAAAGAAAATTGACATTTTGATTTGTGGACTCTCCAGTAGGTCTATCATTCATCGAGAAAAATATCACAATTGTCACTCTACTCAGGCACGGAGACTAATTGGTGCAGCTGTGGCTGAGCAGGCTTTCTGCAGGGAACGCTGCCTTGCAAAGAAATACAAGGCACCAAAGGACTTGCAGGTGTTATGAATTGGGTCTAAAAGATGAGACTGAGTCTGATTAGGGAGAGCTAAAGATGTATAGATGTGTCTTTCTAAACATTGAGCTACTAATATGCTTTTTTGTGTGGATGACAGTTCATTCATTGAGAAATATTTCAGAATTTGTACTCCATACAAAGCCATGTGCTAAGAGCCAGCCTTAGCTTAGGAAGCCAGGAAAAGTCATTATTGTGGGAAACACAGAGATGTGCATAGAAATGAGTACTTCTCTTCCCTCTGAAGTAGCACAAAGCATTATTTTCGTTTTCTTTCTGTGTTTGATGCTCTCATCCATAACCATAGTGACGATGAAGGTTAATGATATTCAACACTCCGCAGACTGAATAGGTGAAATCATTTGCCCAAAGTCATATACATGTCCCTTGATTGCCAATTTGAAGAAATACTGACTTTACTAACATTTCATATGAAAGGATTTGATAAGAATTCATGACCATAGAATATCCCTACCAAGACTAGGTGTTTCAAATTGCTTTCCAGTACCAGAAATCTGTTTATGCTTTTCTGATGTCTTCAGCATCTTCAGAAGCACACGAGAGAAGGAAGAATAAGGCTGCTTTTTAAGTTAAAGCACAAGATTAATTTGGAAATTTCTCCAGGACAGAGGATCTCTTAGTCTCCAGCACTTCTATTCTGTATAGTCATATTTAATGACAGCTTTAATTTTCTGGGGAAACTGGGAATGTAGAGTCTGTGGGCATCTATTTATTTATCTCTGAAGCTTATAAATTCTTTAGACAAATCAAGCACTAATGATTTTTAAAAAAAAAAAAAACCTGTCAGAATCAAAGAATAACATCAGGATAAAATGTTCCTTTGTTGACGCATCTCAATTGCTGTAAATACAAAAAGAAATATGTGGAGATGGAGAGGTGCCCCCAGGATTAAGAGTGCTATTCACTCTTGCAGAGGACTCATTAGGATCCAAGAGCCCAGGTCAGGTGACATCCTGACTTTTAGTTCCAAGGCTTTAATGGCTTTTGGTCTCTATGAGCAACCACAGGCTCATGTGTATGCATGCATACACACAGAAATGTGAATTGTTTAAAGAGAAATATTGTGCAAACACAGTAAAACCCTAAAATGTTATGTCCTGTGAATGAACAGCATTTATCTCTAACATCATTGAAAGTAATATTTTGTGGTATTTTAATTTATTCTTGCAAGAAAACTGACAATGAAGATGGAATTGTTGTTCCTATCACATGGATGCAAAGACTAAAGCCACAGAACAATGAAAAAAAAAAAAAAAAGTTCAACAGCGCAACCAGGTTGCCTATCTCTGCTATCCAACACCAGAAATCTGTCCTGGGTGCTTAACATCTTGAGAAGTAGTGCTCCGACTTCTATGCTTCTCTATTTCTTTATTAAAGTAACAATTAACTGAACTAGAATATTTTTTCTTGATTAACAATAACTGAAATAGAATGACTTGCTTTTGGAATATTATATATCAGAGTAGATTTCACAGGGAAGTCACTAATACAAAAAACAAACAACAACAACAACAACAACAACAACAACAACAAAAAACCTTGAAATAAATTAGGAAGGAAAAGTATGTGAACTTTGAGGGACAGATTTTTAGGGAAGAGCGTGCAGCTCCTGTATGAGTCCCAGTGCTAGATTTATGTGTAGACTGTTTTAGGACTAGCACAAAGGTAATTAGATGTGAAATAACAAAGCATAGAAATGCATAATCATGAATTGAGGAGAAAACTAACAATGTCCATTTATTTCCTGGTGCCTGTATAAGCACACGCTTCCTCTTTCTCTCCTTCCTTTCTACCACCTCTCCTTCTGTCTATCAGTGTTTGGGTGTCTGTCAGTGTTAAGGAAATGTGGTACAAAACATGACAAGGATAAATCAGGTACAAAGCATTCGCAATGACCAATGACCTCTTAGGATGATGAAAGATACCTTCAGCCACAGTACAAGGCAGTAGTAGATTTGAAGCAAATCTCTGGACCAAGCACTTACCATTGATCCTTTGTATTTAAACAAAAATACTGAGAGGGAGAGACAGACTTGGAGAAGATCAAGATTGCCTTGTGATCTGTGAAATGTGCAGCACCAAAAAGTAGGAAGTAGGCCATTTTGTTTCATCAGAAGATTCAGAAAAATTTGAGTCTTCAAGCTCATTAAACTAGGCTACCCAATTCCAACTATAGATCCATTCATTTTCTCTCTGTCTCTCAGTTTCTTTATATCTCTGTTGCTCTGTGTCTCTGTATCTTTGTCTCTATCTTTGGCTCTCTGGCTCTCTTCCTCCCTCTTTTCCTCCTTCTTGAGTTTAAGATAGAAAAAACTGGCAAGTTCATAAAAATTGACTTCTCCAAAAATTTTATTCCAAATTTTTCTGCAATTCATTTTGACACTACTTTGTTGGAAATAAATTCTTAACCTATTACCAACAAGAAGTTTTAGCTTCTGCATTGCCATAATAGTCAGTGATTCATGCTATTACGTCCTTCCTTCAGTGTAGCACAAGCACTGAAAGCAGCCCATCAACTACACCTTCCTTATCTTCCTATACCTCCCATGAATGTATCCTACAGAACTCATAAGAGTCTTTCATGGGAAACTGGAGAAGCAAGCCTTGAGAGAGAGGCATCACCAAGTAATTAACAAGAGACTAGCTCCAAGGTAGTCCCTAAACTACAGACGCCTTTAATCCCAGCACTCAGGAGGCAGAGGCAGGTGGATTTCTGAGTTCAAGGCCAGCCTGGTCTACAGAGTGAGTTCCAGGACAGCCAGGGCTATACAGAGAAACCCTGTCTTGAAAAACAAAACAAACAAACAAAAAGTTCAAATACCCTCATTAGAGGGTAGGTAGCATTGTGTACGAATGGAACAAAGATACAGCTTTTTTTCTACAAAGAAAGCAATTCCAGAGGAGACAAAGTGTGGATTAACTGTTGATTTGAATTTAATGTGACATTATGTATCTATACTAGTATTGATTACCTACTGCTGTGGCTACATAGCGTTTCTGTTGTTAAGATGGTAAAGAGACTTGGTTGCCTCGAGGAAGAAGAGGAAATTGAAGTCAAAATTCTTTTAGAAGTAATTGTGGTCTCCTAAGAGCCAAGTTATTAAAATAAGTGTAACAATTGTGCCCAGAGGGAATGATGAAGTTTTATATAAATTATGTCATTGATTAAAAATAACATGTATTATGCTAACATAATGAGGCCACCAACAACCAGGAAAAAGGTATCAAAAATAACCAAAAATTGTCTAAAAATAATGAGATTTTAAAAGTCCCTTCTGTTAGTCAGTTCCTGGGAAATGTCTCAAGATTACTGAGAACCAAGAATGGGATTATTGTTATTGGCTATCTAGATTCATTGTGTCTACTATAAGAAAGAAGAAAAAAATAATCCTGACTCTTAAGTATCCATTTGTATCGTTCCAAGACCAGCTGTGTTCATGTAACCTTTGGAAACCACTGGAAACTTAGTCTTTCCCTAAGGCATTCTACATCCTGGGTGACCTTTCAATACAAATGAAAACTGCAATGGAAAATGAATCTAAGGCCTAGAGACAAGGCTCGGTAGTTAAAGGACTTACTACACTAGGTCGAGATTCTGTGTCTAGACTGCCAAAATCCATATATTAAAAAAATAAAAATAAGTTTGAAACCTTTACCTGTAACCTCAGAGCTAAAGAGGGTTCTGGGAGCTCATTGGACAGTCTACCTGAGTTGGTGAGCTCCTGCTTCAGTTAGTTACCCAGTATCAGAAAATAGAGGTTAGAGAAGCAATTCAGGAAGACCTCCTTACATCAGTCTCTGGCTTCCATATGTGAGGACACATGAGGCAGCACATGTATACACAGCTTACACTCACACACATTCACTTACATACAAGAAAGACAAGAAGAAAAAAGAGATAGAAAGGGAGAGAAGCATGAAGGGAAGGAATCTATAAGGACATGACAGGTAGAGCAATGATTCTTCCTTCTACAAAAATGAAATGAAGAAAATTCCTCGGAAATGATATAGCATTGTAACGAGAACACAAATATTTGGAAAACTTTTTATCATGCCCATCAGTTACCTTCCCATTTATTCTCCCAAATTTGGGTTGATGCAAAGGTTGGGTTCTGTGGTACGGAATGATTTGTGTCTTTAGACCTCATATAGAAATACAGTACAGCAGAAGGCAGCAGGAAAAAAAAGAGAGGAGGAGGAGGAAGAGAGGAGGAAATAACAGATACAGGGGAGAAAGAGGAGAATTTTCTTGATGGATTGAAATTAAAGATCCCTAGGATATATGATGTGAGACAATCAAGATGAAGAACAACACACACAATATGCTGCCAAATAAACAAAAACCCTTACGTAATGGTGTTGAAACTTGAGGACTCCAAATCAGCACAGAGACTGTCCTTTACATTACATGTCACATGTTAAGCCCCTAAATGATAGTGACATAAACAAATACCAGGATGAGTGGCAAAGGGACATGCAAGACACAAATACCATACTGTTACTTGATTTCATTGTGCTGGAAGTCTTAACACTTGACAGATATTGTCAATAAAGCTGTATGTGTACAGTTTGCCCCAGGGAGAACATAGCATCTTGTATCCCACAAAATCACATAGCATTTTTTTTCTTTCTTAATCAGCATGCACCCTTACCTATGGATGTAAGGTTATGTGCTGCAATATCTATCCGATTCCAGTTGTTCCATATGCCTGTGAGGTTTGAGTGCTTTTGTTGTTGATGTTATTTGTTCTTTTTAAATTATATATCTTATAGCTACTCAAGAGGAACAGAACAAGAGATGAGAAGGTCTTCATCCTCCTGAAAGAGTGGAAGACTTTGTGGATAAGAGAAACAGCTTGATCTCAGAAGTCAAACAACCTATAGTTTGTGCATCAAAGATTTATCCCTGCAAGATCTCCAGCCATTTTTTAGAGCAAGCTTCCAGCTCAGTTAAAGTGAAGAACAAAATCTCATTTTCCCTGGCTCTTAAGTGCTCTGTTTTGTCAGTCATACTTTCCCTATTTTCCACTTGCTTTTCCTGTTGATTTGTTTGCCTGCCTAGAGACTTACTGCCTAGGCTCAGTTGACAGTTCTCCCACTTAAGCCGAGACTTTAGACAAGTTGCTTAATTCGGTGTGTCTCCAGGTTTTAATTTCAAAGAGAACAAATCATATTTTCTACCTCCTGGGTTTGTTATGAGGATTAAAATGAATTAATGGCTAAAATACATTCAAACAATAGAACAAAGGTAAATTACATTAATGTATTAAATAAATGAATTTAATACCTTGCATGTTTCTTGCTGATTGTTAGGAAATATTCTGCATATCAGGTATCATTCCTTTATAAATTATAGATGACATGGATTTTCCATTGCTTTACCTATTTGTTACACAGTTCTCCCTAATTTTATTCATAGCAATACGATCATGTTTTATTTACTGCCATAACATGCACTAAGAGATTGGAGGAAAGGAGAAACTCTCAACATTATGTTCAGAAAAGAAATAGCGATTTTATGGATTGGCAAAGCTTCCCCTTTAAGTTGGGGACTGAATTTATCAGGAGGTGTCACCAAAACTCTGTTGTCATTTTGTTCTGATTTGCCACACAGGCCTAGTAAATATTTATAAAACTTACCCTTTTCTAATGTTAAGTTGCTCTATCCAGGAATACTTAGCTAACTCTAGAAATATCATGATTTTCAAACTTAGCTTTTCTTCGGCTCACATGGAAATGATTTGCCTTGTTAACTTATGTTTTCCTTAGTTGGATCTAAATGGATAAGGAAGAATGTTATGACATGGGTCAATGTTCTTGCAGGATTTCCCTAAGTTACAGAACATTATACTTTTTCCTGTGTGTGTGACCACACAATATATATGCACACCACATGCATCAAATTGCAACCTCTTTAAGACACTTTTATAAGGTAAATGAGAATTCCTGTGTTCCAAGATTGTCTCAGTACCCTACGTTCATGTACAATGATATTTTACCCAAAATCTAAATAACAACTTATACATGGTTTTTATGAGAAATGCTCAGCCATTTTTTTTAATGTGCAATAGTCTCCCTGATATGCTGAGTTTTCCTTTCTGGGGCTTCAGTTATCTTTGGATAACCATTACCTGAACATACTAAATTAGAACATTTAGGGGTGAAGAGTTCACAGGTTATACGATGCATAGCATGCTGATGAACAAGGTGTACTCTTGCAATGCCAGAACCATTTCTACCTGGACCCGAACCAGTCCAATGGCTATCTGGAGTTTCAAATTAATTGTTCTGAAGTCCAAAACAATTATGTTCAAGTAACTTTTTTTTTTTAACAGTGACTCTAACAGTCAGGGGTAGAAATACTGGAAATTTGGAGATACCAAAGAGGAATAGTGGTGTCTTTCCTGAAGTGGAAAGGCTTAATTTAGTAAGGAAAAAACAAACAAACAAACAAAAACAAAACAAAACAGGTGTGCTGACATTGCTAGGGACAAATCATCTACCTGTGAAGTTGTAAAAACAGAAAAAGAGATTGGGCTAATTCTGCTGTCACACCTCAAAATGCAAAAGCCACTGCCATAGTGAGTGACTAGCACTTAGTTAAAATAAAAAGGGTATTAACTAGGCATAACTATATATAAAACAATCACAGTATATAAAAAAGGTGTGTACAAACATGTGTGAGTGTATGCATGTGTGTGTGTGTGTGCATGTGCGTGCATGTGTGTGTAATTTGCTACTCTGTGTTTTAGACATCGACTGGAAGTGAATGAATGTATATCCATGATGAAGAAGAAGTTTCTATCATTAGATCTCACAATAACATCATCTTTTGAACTGAAAGGGTACTGGTAAAATGTGAGCCTGCCTATGGCAGCTGATACTGTATGTAGCCTAACAGAGACAAAACTCTTTCTTATTTTTTTGTTTTGTTTTATTTTGTTTGAGACAGGGTTTTTCTGTATACCCTGACTATTCTGGAACTCACTCTGTAGACCACCAAGCTGGCCTTTAACTCAAAAATCTGCCTGCTTCTGCCTCCCAAGTGCTGGGATCAAAGGTGTGTGCCACCACTGCCCAGCAGACAAAACACTCAAAAACTGCAAGGTGAGGAAGAGGTGTGATCACTACAAAGCTTTTATAAGAACTTACTACAGTTTGCCATGTCGGGATGGGGAACAGGAGAAATGCTAATTTGGGGAAATACCTAAAGAGAGAACATCAAGAATTTAAGTTTGCATAGAATGTAGTAATGTTTCTTTTATTAAAAACAAACAACAAACATACAACAAATAATCACCTCAACTTTACTTATAAATTTTATGTCTCAACCTGAGCAATTGTGTCAAAACATCAGAAAATCTGTGTGGATTACCTGACCCTTAAATAATCACAGGCTTTGACCAGCTATGAATGCCATATTTTTTTCAAAGTGGTGATTAATCCCAACAATTTTGAGGTAGGGGAGTATAGACTGTCACTTGACACTGAGCACTGTGCCACAGCCCAGGCGATGCTTTGGCTTCTTCTGACAAAGCCTTTTCCAGCACTTACTATGCATGATGTGCCACACTGAGAAGGGCAGAGAACTGAATCATGAATAAAACATGTTCTGGGCGTTAATGAGGCTTGAGAAGTAAGAGGAAGAGATAGAAAGCAGCAGCTAGGATGAAATGTGTTGCTTACTAATTTCATAAGATTTTAGGGACTGTGTACTGTTAAACACTCAGTTTAGTTAGAAAGAGAGTGAAAATCCAATATTCATTTTTTGAGATAAAACTACTAGAACAGAATTTTGAGAGACGATTAGAAATTAGCAAGTTGAAAGAAATGCGTTTGGATTTTATTTCTTCCTTTAGCCTTGAAGACTGATTATCCTTCTTAAAAAAAAAAAAAAAGCAATAAGCTACAACAAAGCACCGGGGTATATGGGGTATATGGGGTATATGGGGTATATGGGGTATATGGGGTATATGGGGTATAAGGGGTATATGGGGTATATGGGGTATATGGGGTATATGGGTTATATGGGGTATATGGGGTATATGGGGGTATATGGGGTATATGGGGTATATGGGGTATATGGGTAAGTGCAAACATAAACATGACGTAGACATTTGGCCTACCTGTAGTCAGTCATTTTTATGTACTTACCGTGTAGGCAGGCATTCCAACACTACACTGAGCTGGCACTCTTCTATTTGTTAAGCACTGTTCTTCCACAAAATATCAAATCATAAGAACACAATCCAGAGACCTTAGTCAATGGTTTTTACCTCTTCTTTTTAATGCCAAAAGTCTTTCAAGCATATGGGGAATACAAAAGGCCCTTTCATATGTCTCCTTTTGACAAGGCCTTTTCTCTCGCGTCAGTGCCCCATTCAAAAATATTGTATAATATTGATTACAGAGCTCATATATGATCCTTAGAATTGCTTTATTCTATTGACAAGCCATCTTTTAGTTTGTATGGTTAGAGCACTGCAGGAGTCTGCATAGATGTAATTACCCATGCATTGTTACAAAATGAGTGCTCTAAAAGAGAAAATAACTACAGAAGACAACTGAACCAGATGGATATTTGAAAATCAAACATTTAAGATAGAGTGTACATTTTTCTGGTTAACAATTGTTCACTAGGGGAAAAAAATTAAAAGAAAATAAAACATAAATAAATAAACCTTTACAATTCTTTTAACTTAAGGTGGTTTTTTTTGTTGATGGTGGTATTGTTTTCAGTGCTCATTTGCATGTCTTTAGTTACTTTCAAAAGAAGGGGCCAACAAATATTTTCCTGTTGCCTTAGTGGTTAGAGAAAAATACTTTATCATTTCCTAGGGCAGTGCCAGATGACAGGGTAGAGTCAATTCCCAGGAGTCTCTGAGAAAATTACCAGTTACAGAAAAATAGTAAATACCACATTTGAGACACTATGACCTCCCAAATCTAAAATTAGAACTTAAATTGGGCATGACCTTCCAGGATATCTTACTATCTGGAACAAATGAGGAGAGAGAAAGTCAAGCCGTTCCCAGGTGGAGAAGACCAGAGCAAAGGTTCATTCCCTGAGAGCCAAGGAAAATGGACCTATAGGAATCCAGCAAGGGCCCAAAGTACACTGAGTCTACTTCAAGATTCCAAGAGCATACGCATCTTCCCCTGCCATTTACCATCCCATTGCGTATAACCTCACTGGTCACAAGTACACATTTGTTAATTCTTCTTTGTGCTGCACTGAGTTTATGGATGCTCTTTTTAGGGGTGGGGCCCTAAGGCTGTTGAAATTGTTTCAATATTACTTGAAAGAACACTTATGCAAATGTTAAAGTAAATGCCTAGACTCTGGGTCAATTTTCTACTCTTTTCTAGGACTTAGTTACCACACCTAATCTCTCAGAGACATCTCTTCACTGTAAGGTAAAAATAACGGTTTCACACTCAGAGAGGAGAGAAATTGCATATGAAATGTGTACTTCATTGGAAGCTCATAATAATAGCAATGCTTATGAATAATCATGTCATTATGGTCAACAACCCAGAGAGCCCTGCAGAATTTTACATCTTAAAAGGCATGACTATTGGAAGAAATTTTATTAAGAATAGAAATGTGGACCTCCAGTATAATTTGTCAGGCATGCAGTAAGTTCCAG
Organism: Mus minutoides; assembly: GCA_902729485.2. Classification (NCBI taxonomy): domain Eukaryota; kingdom Metazoa; phylum Chordata; class Mammalia; order Rodentia; family Muridae; genus Mus; species Mus minutoides. The sequence goes on along the minus strand of CACVCL010019923.1, from coordinate 36,779 downwards.
GACAGATAGACTGGCATTCACCCCAAGTCAGACAGAAGGTAGAATGGACAACAGATATTGGAAGTAGACACAGTAGTAATGCCTTATGATCAAACTGTGGGTCATTCCAAACATTGCAAGCAACAAAGCTGGGGGTAGTGTTCTATGCTAGGTAGGTAAGATCTAAGATGTCCCTCCATGTCTTCCCTCTAGTAAACTTTTTAACTTGAAGAATACTTTGCTCTGTGTGTGTGAGTGTGTGTGTGTGTGTGTGTGTGTGTGTGTGTGTGTGTGTGTTTGCTCGAGTGCGCGCGCATGTGTGTGCGTGCATGTGTATACACACACGCATGTCTGTTGGGGACTGTTATAGTGTATTGTACTTATATATTTCGTTGTATATAATTTTAGGTAAATATAAAATAATATTTCTTGAGACTTTGTCAAATAATCTTTCTATTATTTATATCCTCCCATCTCCAATTATAGCCCAATTCTCATTTTTCTTATTTCTGCCTTCAAATCAGCTATATACTGCTATTCCTGTCCAAACCACTTGCCTACAATAGAGACTTTTCACTGTCCTGGTTTCTGCAGTGACTCTAGGTTGTAGACTAAGATCTCAGGTTTTGGAGCTAAGAATAGCCAATCAGAGAACATGGTGTAAGAGTCTGTGATTTACGAAGAATGATACCCCAGACTCAAATGGTATGCAGTAGCAAAGAACATTTATTCTGCAGAGAACCTGCATGCAGAAATCCACTATACCTCAGAATGAAAAACAGAGGTATTGACTTTGCACAACCAATTTAAAGCCTGTTATGGTAGGAGTGGGTGACATCTACCCTCTTTCCTTTGTTTGGTTGGCTCTATCTCTAGGGGTATGGGTGCCTAAGTAGTTGGCTCTATCTCTAGGGGTATGGGTGCCACGCTAACATGGAAGGGGATTTTGGCTACTTTGACTCAAGCTAGGTGGTGAGGAAGTTTCTACAGATCCTGATTTGCTGCCATTAAGGTTGGCACAGGCTAGGTGGGAGGTAAGGGTAGTTTTGCTGGAATTGAGTTGTTTTGGACTTTTCTAGTTCTGGGAAACAGAAACTTAGGCCTGGTGTCCCAACTGCCAGTTTTCACCCTGTCATGGAGTCAGCCTAGCCTGGCTCTGGCTAACTCTGTCCCTTCAATGTAGCATTTGTCTTTCTTTGTCTTGGTTACCTTACTTAATATACTCTTCTCAATGTTGATTCATTTATTTGAAAATTACCTGGCTTTACTTTTATTTGCCTGTGAATAATAACATTTTGCATGTGTATAGGCACCACATTGTCATTATCCATTCATCTGTTGAAGTCTGAAGAACATTTAGATTGTTTCAGTTTCCTAGCTATTTGGAATAGTGTGGAAATGAACATGGCTGAGCAGGTATCAGGAATAGGAAGTCAAGTCTATTGAGCACAAATCAAAGGCACGCTAACATGGAAGGGGAAAAACATCAGAGTCCCACCTCTCAATAAAAACTATAGGCAAATGATGGCAGTTGAATCTGACCCCGAGATAATCACCCTACCTGTTATCTAATACAAAGTGGTTAGCCCTGAAATGATATGTACAGAAAAGACAGAAACAGACCCAGAAGTTTGTCTTTATATAATTGTGCTTATTATATATTCCAAAAGAGTAGCCATCAATTTGAGAGGGATTCAGAGGGGAAGTATGGAATGGGTTAGAGGGAAGGAACATAGGAGTAGTTGAAGCCAGGAAAGAAAAGGGGCAATGATGCAATTATATTTAATTAAAATATATTAAATAAAAATATGAAACATCAATTCCTTTCATATGGGATGACTGATGCCTGTAACTAAAACATTTGAGAAGTTGAGGCAGGGGAATCACTGTAGGTAGAAATGCCTGAAGGGCTACTCATTGAGATATTACCTCCAAAAATAAAAGGAGGAGGAGGAGGAGGAGGAGGAGGAGGAGGAGGAGGAGGAGGAGGAGGAGGAGGAGAAAAGAGAACTCTTCTTAGAACAGTGGCTGGTACACTGATGAACTATATTCCTTGGGATTAGTGGATAAACAGACAGGCAATGAAGACCCTACACAGTGGAGAAGATATAAGAATGAGGCTGTCCTTTGCTCCAGATATTTTTCACAATTTTATCACTAACAGTTAAGGAGTTATCATTTGTCCCTTTTGTACACAACAATGCTCTCAAGGAGCTGTCTTCTCACTGTCATTTAAAGATTAACAGTGGCACAGTGTTGAAGCTGGTCACAGCCTTGTTAGTGAGGGGCATCAATGCACTTCACCAAACTAGACATTGCTTTCAGAATTTACTATAAAGAGATTGTGTGTTTACTTAGCACTCACACTCGTGCTTTATCAGAAATAAAGAAGCACTAATACACTGTGTGAGTGTTACTCCCTTACTCTCACCCAGAGTAACTCATACCATTTGTGTGAGTCATTGCAATATATTAGGCCATTTGACCCCTAAATCAACATTTTTTTCTTGTGATACTCTTTCAATATAATCAAATATATTTTTATAATAAGCCTTTGTACAGCTAGGTATTCTTTAAGGAGAAAAAGATGGATAGGTAACACTGACTATACAATATCCTTAAACATTGTACTCTGAGTAATCTTTAAAGATATTTGATTGAAGGCTCCTTTTATAAGAATGTGTAAAACAAAATTGACACCATAATGTTTAAAATTCTCTGTAGGGGATATATGGATTTCATTTTAGCTACATGAAGAATGCATGAATACATGCATGATGTAATAAGACACAGTGGAAATTTATAATTAAAGTCCTTTTGACCTTTTACACATAGCTACTGATTTCAAGTTGATGAATATTCATTGAGACTGCTGCTATGCATTTACATATGCATGAACAAAAGAACTTCACTTTAAATTACTTGTTTTAATATAATTGATGTCATACAGTATGCAGGTTTTGTTGATTGGCTTCTCTGACGATTAATAAATGTGTTAACTATATAACCATATCCACACTTGTGGATCAACATTGCTCTTTTTATTGCTACATAGTACTTTATTTAGTTTATGTATCTCAAATTTATTTAGGATGTGAATTATTGAATATTTGGTAGCATACAATCTTCTCTGAACAAACTCTACTACAAATGTTTGTCCCGTGTGTGTTAAGGTTGGTACCTAGAAAAGCTGAGTGCTTTTTACAATTATGGAAACCATTTTTTCTCCCAAGTATGCATTTTAAATATTTATATACTATGAAAAGTCATTCTTTATAAAACATTCTTAAAAATATTATATCAATATATTTTAAACATTATGGTGTCAATTTTGTTTTACACATTCTTGTAAAAGAAGCCTTCAATCAAATATCTTTTAAAAATTATTCAAAGTAATTAATTTCTTAGAAACTCAATATATATATCAGTTCAAGCACTATCAAATGAATGCAATATTTTTTGACCCGACACACCTTTTTCTTACCTTTTGCCATTAGAACATATGAACTCAAAAAGGTTAACAAGCTGAAGGACCCAAGTAAGGATGCCTCAGTCCCACTTGAGAGGGAGAAGAAAGCAACCACAAGTGGGGAGGGAGGGACCTGGGAAGGAAAGTGGAGGGGGGTTTGCAGGGGATCAGAGAGGGGAACAAGATGTGGTATTGGTTGGGGGATGAGAACTGAAGTCCTGAGGGCCAGCAGAAAGAAAGGAAACAGGCAACCTAGGGACATAGGAGGTTGGGGGGACCCTCCAGAATGCAACAGAGACCTGAGAGATGAGAGACTCTTAGGTCTCAAAGAGAGGGACCTTAGATGAAATGCCCTGCAGTGGGGAGAGGGAACTTATAGATCCCACCTCCAGCAGAGGGACAGGGCATCAAGTGAGGGATGGGGTTGCCATCCCACAGTCAAAATTCTGACCCACAATTGGTCCTGTCTGAAAGAACTGCAGGGAGGGAAATGGAGAGGAGCCTGAGGAAAAGAAGGTCCAGTGACAGGCCCAAAGTGGGATCCAGCTCAAGAGGAGGACCCAAGGCCTGACACTATTACTGAGGCTATGGCGGACTAATTAAAAAGGGATCTCTCATGACTGCCCTCCGAAAGACGCAACAAGCAGCTGAAAGAGTCAGAGGCAGATATTTACACCCAACCAATGGACAGAAGCTGCTGACCCCTGTGGTTGAACTAGGGGAAAGCTGGAAGAAGCTGAGGAGGAGAGCAACTGTGTAGGAGGATCAGCAGTCTCAATTAGCCTGGATCCCCAGATCTCTCATATACTGGAACACCAACTAGGCAACATACACCAGCTGATATGAGCCCCCCAACACATATACAGCAGAGGACTGCCAGGTCTGGGTCCAGCACCTAACCCTCAAGAGACTCGAGGCCTCAGGAAGTTTAGAAGTCTGGTGGGGTGGGGTGGAGGGGGGGTACAGATGGGGAGGGGAGGCAGGGAGGAGGTATTGGTTGTGGATAAGTTGGAGGGTGGACCAAGAGGAGAATAAAATCTGGAGTTTAAAATAAATACTTTAAAAAAATATGTACAATTCAATACTATTCATTTAGTATTATAATGACTATATCACTGAGTATTTATTATTTTGAAGACAAGTCAAAGACTTAAGTTTGTCTGCTTGGATCTCTGTGAGGTCCATCTTCTTTTCATTATTTCATTATTCATTTTTCCAATATTATCCATCATTTCTCCTATTTCCTTTTCACCTAGCACCCCTTCATCCCCAAATAAGTGTATTTTGATGTGTCACTCAGTTTGTAAGTGACTATGAAAAATCAAATACTGCTTTTAAAAAGAGGCTCTCTTGTATTTACATGAAAATGTATGTCCCCGAATGTGTTCCTAATCGACCAGGCCCTAACTTTTAAGGCCTATCAGGGGAACGCCAGGGCCAAGAAGTAGGGGTGGGTGGGCAGGGGAGCAGGGAGGAGGGAGCGGGAAGGGGATTTTCGGGATAGCAGTTGAAATGTAAATTAAGAAAATATCTAATAAAAAAAATGCTGAAAAAAAAAAAAAAGCCTATCATGGTTTCTCTACACGTTTGGTGAACCGCTTCTGACTCCTATGGAGTCTGCAAGGTAAAGCGACGCATTTTACTCGCCATCTAAGCAGCCTTAAGTGCCGAGCATTCACAGACTGCAGAGATGAGCTTTGTACAGGGATCACTGTGGACCACACGTGCGTTTCCCCAGGTCTTAGTCACGGGCACGGAACTGCAGCGCTGTGGTGTCTGTGCATACTGAGTTTTCTCCTAAGTGTTACGGAGTTTCTCTCCAGAGCGACCTAAGTCGTGCAACAGTGATTCTCAATAACTCTCTTTTTCTTCTATATCCTGTATAAGACTGCATTTTGGCCATGTGGTAGGAAGTATAATGAGCTCACAGTTTTAACCTGACTTCATTTCCAGTGTATATGAAGACAGGAAAAGCCAGCCTGCATCGTGGAGGAGTGACTCCTGTTGTATGGATTTATGGGGCGCCTCGACTGTGCCTACATCAAACTATTCCTGCCCTCCCTTTTCTCTTCCATAGACTATTTTTGTTCTTTCATTAATACAACAGCTTTAATTTAATTCTAATATTGGCATGTTTCTTGCATATGACCCATTAAACAAATATTAAAACCAAATTCATTTAACAAACATTGAAAAAAGACACCCAGGGTGTTTTACTGGCTATTAAAATTTGGGACAAAGTTTACTTCAATATATGCCTAGTCCCACTGATCAATATTGATTTAACTGCGCTAAATATTCAGCAATATATAAACAAAATAACACAATTTAAACATGCTGTATTTATATTAGAACTATAAAGTTGAACTCACATAAAAGTATTGCTATAAATCTCTGGACTAATAAAAATATTAATTAATAATAATTACTTAAACTTAATAAAATTACGTTTACACACAAATGTAATGAATAGTCTCAATAGTGAACTAGATTCTGCATCTTGTTCCCTCCTTTCTCTTTTTTTGCAACTTTAATTTGCTTTCTTTTTAATTTGTTTTTTTTTTAATTATCTCTACATTTACATAAGCCAGAAGTGCCCTGAGTTTCAATTCCTGTGAAATTTCAGGCTTTGGGGTTTTGTTATCGTTGTTGTTGTTGTTGTTGTTTTCTTGAGACTGAGTTTTGTTAGTTAGCCTTGGCTGCCCTGCACTTTACTGTGTGTGGCTGAATGACTTTGATCTGTTTGTTGTAAGCCTTCTGTCACTGCCTCCTCGTGCTGGGATTACAAGATCTAATGAAGGCCAATACATTAATAATAGTGCTGAGTTTTCCATTTTTGCTGTTATTTATTAAAAATCTAGGATTATAAAGATATGTATTTACAGTGCATAACACTCATAACTTACATAAATCTACCAAAGTATATTTCATTTTCATGGTTTCATAAAAGATATTTCAAGTATCTAATCCTAAACACACAAAATCAATACTCTTTTAACATTTCCTACCTCAGTGGTTATCAAATCCCAGAAAGTTTTATTTCTTTGAGATAGACAGTCCAGTTATGGTACCTACTTATTTGCTATAGTATTAAATTGACAAATGACTTTTCCATGAGCCTTTGTCATATTAGTTTCCCATCAGCAACTTACAACTTACCCAGTTTCTTCATCTCTTCACTCATATTTGGGTTTATCATAATGTATTTTTAAACTGGTAGGTTTATAGCCACGTCCGATTGAGATTTTTATATTGCATTTTTATAACAATACATGTTTACTTTCTTTTCTTATTTTAAAATTGAGTTTATTCAGATGACTGCAGGTGCCCTTCAAGGCCAGAAGAGAGCATATCCCCAGGCACTAGAGATATAGGAAGTGACATAGATGCTGAGTAGCAAATCGTGGTCCTATGAAAGATCTATATGTGTACTTAGCTACTGAGTTATCTACTACAATAGGCCTTGAAGTATAGTGTATGTTGGGCTCAAACTTGCCATCCTCCTGTCCCTGTCTCTTCTATATATCCTACCAGCTCCGGCCATTATAAAAAGCTTCTTTTCCTGTGTGGAGTGCTTGGGCTGAGCAAAGTTCCTACCCCGAGCTGCATCTGTCTCCCTGACGGTCTTCCCATGTACCTATTTGTCACTGTATTATGAAGTATCTATGTCTTATGCTCATTTTTCACATTGAATGGCTTGAATTCTTATTTTTGAGAATACAGAATCTTACTTCTGTAGGTTGATGATATTCTCCTATATTGGGTTAAGAAATGCTTAGGAGAGTGTAACCATGAACTCTGAGGCTTCTTTGTGTTTCCAGAGATGGTTAATGAAGGGGGGAGAGTGGCATGTAAAGCAGCCAGCCAACTATGGGCTGGAACTTCGGAATCCACGAACCAAATTAATGTCTTTTTCCCTGGGTTGCATATAAGTTCCCTCTCTCTTGCTGTGATAAAATAGTAGGACACAGGATTTATTCTTGCTCACAGTTCAAGGGTCCATCATGACAAAGAAGTCAGGAAAGCAATCTTTTACGAAGCTGGTCATATATATTATCCTACGTAAGACCCATAAATAGTCCATATGTCCAAAGTTCAGTGGCTCAGGCCCATGTAGAAGAAAAAGTGAAGGAAGAAGAGAACAATTAGGTAATTACATTACAGTCATATCTCTCAGGCATCACAGTGAATATCTCTGATTCATATCATTTTTATTGCATTGATATCCTGCCTTGCTTAGGTGACAAAAACTGGAGCTAGCTGACTATGGACTGAAAACTGTGAAACCCGAATCCAAAATAATATTAATCTTTACCCATCATTATTTGAAAGTATTCCACCACAGCAATGACATTTCCCTTTGTTAGATACATTGTTTGCCAAAATGTTGACCTTTCTTTTCCTAGATTTTTTTTCATCCATTGCACATGGGCCTTCTTAGAGCAATAGTGTTCTACATTCAAGAGAGTAGGTATATCAGGATTTGATTTCTATGGATCACATTTAGGTCTCCATTTCTTTGGCAAACCTAAAATCTAAAGCTGTTTTATTTTCTGAAAATTTTATTACATTACCCTCAAGTCTATGAGCAATTTTTAATTAATTTTTAAATCAAATGTGGGTAGGTAGAGTGTCTTTGTTTTTGCCTGTGGATGTCAAGTTAATTCAGCCCCATTTGTTGAAAACTCTTTTGTTTCTCACAGGAATTGCTTTTCTATCTTCATAAAAAATTGCACATATTTTATGGGTCTTTTGTGAAGTCTGTGAAATTTTCCACTTATCTACCTGTCTATCACTCCACCATTACCTTTTTTCTTTGATTATTGTAGGCACTGAGCAACCCTTAATATGAGGTAGAATATTACTTCCTACTTAGGTACTTGTCAAGATTATTATCTTTCTTCTAGGGAATACCACTTAAATAATAAGAATGCTTCATATAAGCAGACATAGTGACTTAGTTCTTAAGATTATGAAGGAATGTTCAGTCTTTTATTATTAAATATTGTGTTTTTGTACATGTTCTTTATTAAGCTGAACTAATTTTTATATATTGTTAAGTCATTCAAGATTTTTATTGCAACTGTTGGATTTAATCATATATCATTTTTGGTACAAATGATATTTCCATGTTATTAATTTCCAGATCATAGAAATAGTGGTTTATATTTATGAACTCATCTCATATTCTGGAATACATACTGTTGGCCTGGTGTATATTTTATAAAGTATTGGATTTGGTTTCCTAATAGTGAGTATTTGAAATGTCACAAGATTGAGATCATGAAATTCTTTGTCCCATAGCATGAGAAAAAACAAAACACCAGAATCTCTTTTCCTGATACAGAAATCTTATTAAACATTCAAATAATATGTAGCTAAAAATATGGTCAGGTAAAGACTTTTACATTCCATGCTTTCTTTTCGGAATATTCAACTGTAAGAGCTAGCTAGTTTCAGTAATCAATCTCAATGGAAGGATCACCTACCTCCATGATATTGGTCTGTGGGCATGTCTGAAGAGCATTTTTCTTGATTGCTAGTTGATATAGCAGAACTTAGCCCACTATGGGGGTCACCATCCCTTAGCAGGTGAATGTGAGCATGAAGAGAATTTGATGAGTAAGCCAGAGGAAGCAAGCCCCCAAACAGCATTATGCATAGTTCCTGCCTATAGGTCCTCACCTTACAAAAAAAGTAATTATAGGAATTTATTCATTAATATACTCCTATGTATTTTTAACATCCTACCATGGTTCCTTGGTTTTCTTCAATAATGATAATAACCTGTAATCCAAACATGAAGTAACCCCCCCCCCACAAACTATATGTTGTCAGTGTTTTATCATAACAACAGAGAGCAAATTAATACAATAACATATTGAATAACAACGCATCAGCATCTTGAGCTTTTTGTTTTGTTTTGTTTTGTTTTTTGTCAGTTGTAGTTTATTTTGGCTAAAGATGTTCTCTTCTGCAACTGTAATATTGATTTCTAATTTCATTCATTACTGCCCGAAACTGAAAAAAAAAATGAGCAAGAAAATGGAAAGGGGATAAATGATGTAATTATATTTTAATTTAAATTTTTAATGTTGAATTTTGTTGAATGGCATTTTTTCTCTTCTTCTTTCTCTCTCTTAATACACATCTGTGAAATCTATATTCAATATGCTTCATAAAATTATCAGCTCTGTTTTTTGCTGGAAAGTCCTGACATTACTTATTCTGGCAAAAGCTATGAGTGCTGAAGATGTGGTAGATCTGTGCCTCTGTCCCCACATAGCAACACTCTCTTTACAGGAGGCATCAGAGGCACCTTGATGAGACTGAGATTTCCTTCTCCTTGGATGAGTGAATTAACTTAGTTTCGATTCTTTCCTTTCACAATAAAGCAGAAAGCAGAGTGTTTGTCTTCTATTCGTCTGGGTAATCATGAGGCAGAGAACCCTGCAGGTCCCTTTGGCTGAAGAACTCAAAACCACTTACTTTCTTTACATTGTCTTTAGACTTCATTTGGTTGCTGGCAATATCATTTTCTAGATTTATATTTTGATGTAAAAAGAAGTAGGGAAATTTTCTCTTAACTGTCTTGTCTGAACTAGAAACATTGACTTAAGTGAATCTTTAAAAGTCTAATATGAGGGCCTGAGAGATGGCTCAGTAACTACCCAAAACCAATATGGATGTCTGTCACAGTTGTTTGTAACTTCAGCTCCAGGGTGTCTATTGCCCTCTTTCGGCCACTGTAGCCACCAAGTATGCATATGGTACACAGACATACATGCTGGCAACAAACAAAACAAAACAACACAAACAAAAAGTCATACACATAAAACAAAAATAAGTACATCTTTAAAAATCTAATGTCTGTTGCCACACTTACCTGCTGAACACTCTTCAGAAAAAGAACTGTCAAAATGTTCACAGAAATGGGGCCTTATGAAACTGAAGAGCTTCTGTAAGGCAAAGGACACTGTCAATAGGACAAAATCCAACTTACACATTAGGAAAATATCTTCACTACCAGGACATTCGATAGAGGGCTAATATCCAAAACTATACGAAGAACTCAAGAAGTTAGACTCCAAACAACCAAACAACCCAATTTTTAAAGATGGAGTAAAGAGCTAAACAGAGAGTTCTCGACAGAGGACTCTCAAATGGCTGAGAAGTACTTGAAGAAATGTTCAGCATCCTTCATCATTAGGGAAATGCAAATCAAAATAACCCTGAGATTCTAACTTACACCAGTCAGAACGGCTAAGATCAAAAGCTGAAGCAACAGTACATGCTGGCAAGGATGTGGAGAAAGAGGAACACTCCTCCATTGCTTCTGAGAGGACAATCACTCTCAGAAATCAAATTTCTGACAATTTCCTCAGAAAATTGGAAATACCTCCATCTGAAGAATCAAATATACCAGTTCCTGGAATATACCCAAAAGATGTTCCAACATACCACAAGGACAAGTGTTCCACTATGTTCGTAGCAGCCTTATTTGTAGTAGCCAGAAGCTGGAAACAACCCAGATGTCCTTCAACAAAACAATGGATACAAAAAATGTGGTTCCTTAACACAACAGACTATTATTCAGCCATTAAAAACTAGGGCATCATGAATTTTGCAGGCAAATGGATGGGACTAGAAAATATCATCCAGAGTGAGGTAACCCAGCCCCAAAAGGACATACATGGTATATGCTCACTGATAACTGAATATTAGCCAAAAAGTTCAGAATATTCATGATACAATTCACTGACCTTAGGAAGCTTAACTAGACATAAGGCCCAAGTGTGCATACCTGAATTTCACTTAGAAGGGGAACAAAATAATCATGGGAAGCAAAGGGAGTGAGAAAACCGGATGGGAGAGGAGAGGAGGAGAGGAAAAGGAATGGAGGGATCAAGTATGGGGAGAGAGAGAGCAAGGATATTTAGGGAGCCAAGATAATGAATCAAAATATGTAGCAGTGGTGGATAGGGGGGAAGGAACACCTAGAAAGTCCCAGAGACATGGGAGGTGAGAGGCTACCAGGATTTCATGGGGATGACATTAGCCTAAATGTCCAATAGTAGAAAGATGCAACTGGATGAGACCACCTCCAGTACATAAACATGGCTTCCAGTTGAGACAGGAGGCCACCCCCTCGTCTTCAAAATTTTTAACCCAGAGTCGTTCCAGTCTAAAGAAAATGCAGGGACAAAAATGGACCAAAGACTGAAAGGAGGACCTACCAGTGACCAGCCCAAGTTAGGATCCATCTCATGCATGCACATCAAATCCTGACACTGTTACTGAGGCCATATTGTGTATGCAGGCACATCAAATCCTGACACTGTTACTGAGGCCATATTGTGTGTGCAGACAGAAGCCTCCAAGGCTGTCCTCTGAGAGGCTCTACCAGCAACTGAGTGAGACACATGCATATACTTTCAGCCACACATTGGGTTGAGGTCGGTAACCAATATGAAAGAACTAGAGGAAGGACTGAAAAAGCTAAAAGGAATTATAACCCCATAGGAAAAACAACAGTGTCAACTAACCCGGATCCTTCAGTGCTCTCAGAGACTAAGCCAAAAACCAAGGCTGGTTCATGGCCCTGGGCACATGTGTAGCAGAGGACTGCCTTGTATGGCCTCAGTGGGGGAGGATGCAGGTAATCCTATGGAAACTTGATGCCCCAGGGTTGAGAGATGCCCCAGGAATGAGAGATGCCCCAGGGATGAGAGATGCTGGTGAAGGTGAGGTAGAACTTGATGCCCCAGGGATGAGAGATACTGGTGAAGGTGATGTAGAAGTGAGTGGGCAGGTGGGGGAGCACCCTCTCAGAGGCAAGAGGGGAAGATGGTAAAGAATCCAGGGAGGGGACCTAAAATGTAACTTTTGGAATGTAAATAAATAAAATAATTTAAAAATGTACACAATGGCCTTTTGGGATCTCTACTACAAATTGCTTTTTTTCTTAATTGATTTCCTCTCTTCTCTATATGGCTCACTCCAGTCTTAACACAGTGAATTGACTTTGTGTTATCATTTAATCAATCCAAGTGTGCTGGCAGGTAAGAACATTGGTATGTGCTGATGCTTCTGCCTGGATTTCTCCTTTGCACCCACCCACATGACCCTTTCAAATCAGTTCTTGGTCTGTGTTAATGCCATCATAGTGGGGAAACTGTTTTATCATGATTGTTTGCCCATAATAATTACAACTATTCGAGTGCTTGTATATCACTGAGTCACTATTTGTACACATCTGAAGTTTTTGGGGTCATAATTCTTTTTGTTTACTGTTTCATATTCAGCTCTTCAACTAGTATCTGGTCTGGCGCATATAGTAAAACATTTTTGATTCATTTCTGAAACTGGAATCTGTGTTTATTTCCCCCAAATTTCATATGTGTTAAATACCTCTTTTATCTCTATTCCTTTTCATGTGAATCCTTGATGCTATTTCACTGGCAGAGTTTCACGAAAAACAAAATACATAAAAATATTTCTATTTAAGTGTATATAAATATGTATATGAGGAATTATTAAATATTTTGCTCACTCTTACATTACTTATATATTTCTACTTTCCTGGGTTGATCATTCTCTTAACTGATGTATTACCTGACATTAACCTCTATCAGGCTATTTATATGGTAAAACATCCGAGACCTTGTCTGATGGGGAATTTTACTCACTTTACCTTCACATTTAAATGAAGAATATAAATAGTGAAGTGTGAAGGCTTTCTTCACCCTAACAATTTAAAAATATTACTCCATTATCTTGTTTCATGAGGTTTTAACATTGAGATATTCAATGACTGTGCTTCTGTTGTTAATATTCTTTAATGCATGTCTTTGTCACAGGGAATACAGCCTATAAAACTGTGGGCATATTCTAATTCATTAATTTTTCTTTTGAGCCAGAGTAGCTGTAGAAGATTTCAACTGTAGTATGTAAACAGCAACAACAACAACAAAACAACAACAAAAATAGGCTTCTGCTTAGCAATAAGGCTCACACACATCAGTCATAATATCTTAATGTTTAAACAAACATTAAACTATTAATACAAAGTATTATAAACTGACTTTTAGAAGGTCCTCATGTAACATGTTAAGATTAATTATCTAGTCTAATTATTGTCAAAATATCTAATTATTCTCTAATTATTATCAAAGTAAATATCAAAAATCATATCAATTTTTGTACATCTGTTTTCTATTTGTTGTAATATACACACTTGTATTCCAGAACATGAGCTTGATTTGGGGACTTACATTGTGGTAATTTCTTACTCCAAAAAGTCCATATAAAAAACAATTCAGATATTATATTTATAAGCTACATGGTTAGATTGGGCAGATCTATCACTATACTAATTTATTACCCAGCTAAGACCCCTTGCTACTTGTAGATTCCCCAGACTCTGTGGTTCTTCCACCTCATCTTCCTCCATCCTCTCTCCTCCCCTCTTCTTTTCTAAGACCTCTAACTCCATCTTTTCCTTCCACTGTCCGTTCAGAGGCTCTAGCCCTTATTTTACATGAGATCCCCTGAGTACCCCACACCCTGGCCAGCCTCTCTTGAGGAAGCAGAATTAGCATCATAATAGCATCACCAATGCAACCCACCACAGATTTGCATTCTTACCAACTGTTTTCTGACCTAAACCCTCTAACATCTGAAGATAAAATCATTTTGCCCACACACATTTTCCAGTGTTTCACGATTTCCTGTCATTTTACCTCTAATCTTTTGTTCCTTGAGGACCCTGAGTCAGTATCATCAGGTGAATAACTAGGTGACATTTCTCAGCATCAGAGTCCATTTTGCAAATATCAATTTGGTAAAAGAGAACAGTAATTATGGCATTACTATGATTGCATTAGGGTTCACATCTTTGCTTGAGAGATGCATTTTTCTCTTGAAATATGTACATATCTGTGTATTTCTTTCAAAAATCTCCTTTTTCTATATGCTTGTTCACACATAGGATATTTAATATTATAAGTCTTTTGCTTTTATGCTTTCCACCCCCTATAATGTTGTTGGGTTTTGGTTTTTTTTTTTTTTTGAACGTTGAAAATGAGGTTTGTGCTTACTTATAATTTGAGATGTAAAAAGGACCAAGAAGAAACGTCAAACAAATTTTCTAGACATAGGAAAGTCAATTCTTTGTAAATTATCATTAATAAATTTATTTAAAAAAAAAACCCTCTGCCTTCTTCAGACCAAACTTTGTTCCCAGCCTAGACTTAAATCTGACAGTTGTGCCTCTTGTGTAGACATATGGACTTTTTGAAAGGGAATAAAGAACAAAAACTTCCATCATGGCTCTTCCTAAATTAATTTCTCAGGTTTCCCTTCCTTGTTTCCTGTGCCTTGAAGAACATAAAAATTCACTCCCACATTCAGAAACTTGAGTTTGTCTTTTCCTGCTTGAATCCATTCACATCTATCTTTTTTCCTTCTAATTTTCTTTCGGTCGTTGGGATAAAACACCACCCAAAAACAACTTAGGGTGGTAAGGATTTCCTTGGCTTAGACTTCTATGTCATAATCCATCACTAAGGAAAATGGAGCAGGAATTGAAAGCAGGAATCTGGAGTTCAGCAAACTTGAGGAAACACTGCTTGCACGCTTCCTGTTGGATCTCTCCCTGGCTCACGTACAGCTAGCAATCTTACGCAGCCCAGACTCACCTGCTTGATGTATGTTGCTGGCTGCAATGAGCTGGGTCCTTCCACATCAATGACAAATCATGATAAACCCTTTTAGACATGTTCACAGACCCCCTGATCTAGGTAATTTCTCAGTTGAGGTTTTTCCTCAATAATGACTCTAGGCTGTGGAATATTTCCAATTAAGGATAACCAAGACAATAGGATTTTAATTAAAAAAAAGAAAAAGAAAAAACAAAACCAAAAAGAAGTTGTTGCCATCGGTCTCTTTTTGTGTTCCCACTATTATTAAGCACTTACAGTATTTTTATTCAAGACAAAACATTGTTTTCAGAAGATGAAAGAAGTAACTGCTAATACTAGATGTTTATTTGTATAAAATACATCATTTCTCTCTGACCATTTATTGGCCTTCCACATAGACAGCCAGAGTTCAGAAGCAAGCTGTCATAAAGGTTGAGAGTGCACATGAGTTTGTGTATCGTATGGAAGCCTGTGCTCTGATCGTACTCTTCTGCTGTGTGGACTGGAAGGTCTAATTAATTACACTGTGAGACTTCAGATCTGTCAGTGTAACCAATGTTGAACCTTCTCCTGTGCTTTCTGAGACTATATGTCTCCACCGAAGAATAAACAGTTTTTTGTTTACATTGAGAGCCATCAAATGTAAGATCTAGAAGGAAATTTAATTATGGAGTCTAATCTTTAATTTTCTAGTTAGGAAAATAGGTTTCAGCTCTGATGTGTGATTTATTTATGGACAAATGGATAAGACAATGCCAACATTTCATATCCTTCAAGTGGTTTATTTTCTGTTTTGCCAACTATGTTCTTAGTGGCTTAAACTTTTTTTGTTTTTTATAAATAAGGGAATTCAAGATTTTTAATAGAGTGAGGATGTAAGCTGTACATTAATGAAGGATTCTGGTTTCTCCTCACACTGGAATGATTCTCTGCACAGGGCTCCTTTATTCACTTTTCTCATTTTCCATGTTTACCGCATAAATGCCAAGTTCCTGTTACATACCAAGCCCAAGCTTCCTGATAGGGGTTTAACAGTAAATAGTGGGGAAAAGAGCCTACAGCCACTGCCCCCTCAGTCAGCTCGTTCATCTAACATCACCTAGAATTTTATATTCCATAACTTAATATTAAACAAGTTTTGCCTTCTCATAATGTAAATAACACAGATTTCTTTTTTCCCCTGAAGGAATGTATCTTCCTTTAGTCTTTTCTTCACTTGGTGCAGGAAATGTAACATTTCTCTCTTGCTTTTATCCAGTCAGAGCCCTGTTTCCAATGAGGCAATTTCTTTAAAATTGTTTTAAAAAGCATTTTCTCTATTGTTTATCCTTTTAACTAGAGAAGATGGAATTATGCACAAATTGATTTGATAGATAATAGAATTTTTAAGAACCACAATGACAACAGTTTAACATTTAGATAATTCAAAACATATAGAAAGAGGGGTTGACTAATTTAGGAGGCAGAGATGTATGGGGATGAGGAGGGAGATAAAGATGAGGCAGAGAAGCGCAAGGGAGAGTGTTAATAAACATGACGGATAACGCTGAAGTACAAGTCACTTTCATCTGAAGCACAGTATGTTTTTAATGCACAAAAATTCTGAAGTCCCTTTTCTCTAACATTTTTTATAATAGTTCAAAGAAATTGATCATTTACACATTTTATAATTAACATATAAAATGTTTTCTGAGAATTCTTTCCTCATTTATTTTGCTCAAGTGAGGTCTGAGAAATGAGAAGCATGAAAATTATTCCTGATGAAACCTTGGAATAGAACAAAACTCGTAGGTGCAAATGGATGACGGGGCTTAGAGCTTCCATTCTGCTGTCCTTAGAGAACAGAATATTATTATACCATTATCTGAAAAGGGTTTAATTATATTCCCATTATATCCATCTGCTTTAAAACCCTTATCATCCTAGAACATGCTGAGAAATCTACTCTCCCCAAACATTCAACCTACAGAATCCCTTGTGTAAATCTGCAAGTTTCAATGGTGTATAGAACCCCAAGTGCCTCTAGAGATTTTCTTTGATTTTTTCCTCTGCTCCACCTCCAATGGGTAGAGAGAAAGGCCATTAACTCTCAGTTATCTAGAAGCCTATTTTACCCTGTATGACTTATTCATTTATTTATTCATTTTGCTGAGGGGGTCTTTTAATTTTGCATGTTCTCTCTCTGCATCTGGGCTGTTACCTGCCAGTTGTCTTGACATTAACACAATCTAAACATTATTTTGAATGCTAAGCTAGCCACCTTCTGAATCGTGATAAGAAATTCAAAGCAGAAAATATTCCCGATTAAGACCACACTGACTATAGATTATTATAAGTCTTTACAGAGGGTGTGTACTCAAAATCAGTAGCATATAGCTAACTAAAGGAGTGTCATGTGTCACACATTATAGGATGATGGAGATCAGCGTCATTTGTACAACATAACTGTCCTTCCCAACTTGTTTTTGCTAAATTACAAAAACTAAACAACTCAAGATGCTTATTGTTAGGAGTACATATATAGAAGTCTACACCAGTACTTTTTTAAAAAGTGTTTGAATTTTAAAATTTTAGTTAAGAAAAGAATGTTTGTGTAAGAGAATGTGTGAATGTTGTATGTGTATGAGATTGAATATGAGTATGAAAGGTGTGTGCGTGTGTGTGTGTGTGTGTGTGTGTGTGTGTGTGTACAACTGTGAAAGTGCTGCAACACTCTTGTGTGAAATCAGAGGTCAACTTTCTGTAGTCAATTCTTTTGTTTTTAATGAGATATTTTCTTCATTTACATTTCAAATGCAATCTCAAAAGTCTCCTGTACCCTCCCCATGACCTGCTCCTCAATCCACCCACTCCTGCTTCCTGGCCCTGGTGTGCTCCTGTATTGGGGCATATAACCTTCACAAGACCAAGGGGTGTCTCCTCCTATTGATGGACAACTAGGCCATCCTCTGCTACATATGCAACTAGAGACACAAGCTCTGGCTGGGTACTAGTTAGTTCATATTGTTGTTCCTCCTATAGGGTTGCAGACCCCTTTAGCTCCTTGGGTACTTTCTCTAGCTCCTTCATTGGGGGCCCTGTAGTCAATTCTTATCTTCACTATATTCTAGCAGGGACTCCTATTGTTTTCGCTTCATACTCCAGGA
This sequence comes from Mus minutoides, assembly GCA_902729485.2. NCBI lineage: Eukaryota > Metazoa > Chordata > Mammalia > Rodentia > Muridae > Mus > Mus minutoides. The sequence goes on along the minus strand of CACVCL010019923.1, from coordinate 18,483 downwards.
TGGCTGCCTAGAAAGCTTTGAGGTAATTCACTTGTCTCTGTCTATTACACAAGCTGAGATTATATATGCATTGCACAGCATTCAGATAAACTGCAATAATTTAACTGTCCAACAAATTCATTCCTCCTCTTATTTTTCCACCTACTTTTTAATACATAGTATATGATTTTTTAGCATTAAAGAAGGCTTTGAGGTTTCAATGGATGAAGAAAAGTATACTGATATATCATATGAAATGTCTTTTAGCTACAATAGTTTTTATTTCTCCCAGAGGTGAGTTGCAGGACTTGTGTAGACTTTCTTAGATTCAGATAGTTTCTTACTACTGTAGGCTGCTAGGAGGTTCCTTGAATTGTCAGAATGAACCATGAGATGATGGGCTTTAGCTTCCCAAACACATACTTGCTGTAGTTCCTCCTCAATTGATGTCAGTTCCTCTAGGATACCCAGTCTAAAGAGCCCTCTCACTCTTTGTTCCTGTATCTTGTTCTCCACTCCAGCCATCCTGCTATGACTCAAAAGTAGGGAGAGATTTCCTGAGAATATCTTCCTGAGTGTGGCATCCTCCATTGTGAGTTTGCTACATCCTTCCCACAGCACTGGAAATAACTATTTGGCAAACATCTTTTAAGAATAGGATGTTGCCAGGAGGTGGTGGCACCCAACTTTAATCTCAGCACTCCAGAAGCAAATGCAGGTGACTCTCTGAGTTTGAATCGACCCTGGTATACAAAGCAAGTTCCAGGACAACCAGAGTTCCATGGAAAAACTCTGTCTTGCAAGGAAAAAAAGGATATTATATCAAACTTGCCATCTATGTTCTGCCAGAAAACTTTCTTGATTTACCTTGTTTTTCTTGATTATAAATTTGCTCTCTACTCATAGCTTCAATATTTTCCAATAAATTTCTGTTATTAGTGTATGTTTCATTTTTGTTTTAAGATATGCTTTGATGATGCCCAGTAGGCATAATGTTAATCCTTTTCCATTTATTTCCCATTTTGGTAACAAAATTGCTATACATCAGAAAAATAAATAAATTGAGCTCCAAGTAGTACCATTTGGAATGTTGTTTTGTTTTGTTTTGTTTTCTTTAATGTATGTGAATTAAATGGTCACCAAATGGGCAATTCACAGTTGAAAAGCAGTTCCAACTGTCAGGAGGCAAGTTCTCAGGCTTCATTTTCAGTGATATCTGTAGTATATTAATTTTCTTTTAATTATGTGGAAAAGCATGCAACATGAAATTAAAATGAAATATAATATCTCTTTAGGAAATGACAAAGCCAGTTCCTGAAATAGCATTGCGAATATTATGTGTCTCTCCAAGTAAGTGAAACCATGGTTCATATTGTGTGTCTTGAATGAGTTAATTCCTGGTGGGTTTACACAAAACAATACACGTGAAATTAATTGGGGCATAGATGGATAACTCCATGAAACTTTATAATGCACTTACAGGGGGAAAATATGATTCTTTACCATTACCTGTGTCTCTTACTTTTTTTTTACTTGACTTGAAAAAAAATTGTGGCCTCAGTGGGACAGGATGTACCTAATCCTGTAGAGACTTAATGCCCCAGGGTGAGGAAATATGGAGTGGGGGCATACCCTCTCAGAGATGAGAGGAAGAGAGAGGAGAAGGGGAAACAAATCTATGTGGGAAAACCGGGAGAGGGAACAGCAGTTGGAATGTAAATAAATAAAGTAATAAACCTTTAAAAAAAAAAAAAAGGTGTTTTAAAAGAATATTTTTAGAATGACAGGCATTTTTAAAGTACTCTGAAATCAAAACAAATAAAATTCTTCCTAGTTGAGAAAATACTAATAATTGAATCCATAACAAATGAATAAAATGGGAATGATCCCTGTGTGATTTTTGGTATCAAAGCTGTGGGCCTTGCCCGGTACTATCAGACTAGCAGGAAATGGTTAGTTGGCTGGCTGCACATCTATACATTATCTTTCCGTTATTCTTTGGAAGGTTCAAGTCTCTTTAGACTGCGCTTTGATCATATTCACCCCTCTCCCATCTTTTCACAGACCCACCCTCCCTTCCAGACCGACCCAGCTGGACATGTCAGGTTTTCACACTTTAAGGACAATTGGTTCTATCCAAATATTTGTGTATGTGTGGTTTTCCACCAGAGTATGGTCAGCTAATCAGCATCTTCACTCTCAGGAAGTACTGCTTCTATTTTACCCAGCAGCTATTATGTAACTAGCCACATTTCTTAAGTGGGGAAAACTGAGGAATGAATAAAAAAATAATTATAAATAAGAGACACGCTCAAATATCTGAAAGGAACACTTCATTCTTAGCAAATAACCATTCAGTAACAATTACATATGAAATTAACATATAATAATGGTATAATGGCTAGCCAGTGATAATTATAGCCAGTATTTATTAAGCACTTCATATACCCCTCTGTCTAAAACTCTCATTAGTAATTTTAAATGAAAACACAAGTGATTATTTTTTTAGAGCATGGCTACTTTCTATATATGACCAAAGAAAGCTCAGGAAGAACATAGAGGTAGTAAAAAGCAGAAAGCAGTTGCTGCCTGTACACAGTGGCTTGGAAGGGTAAACAAAGAAAGAACCATCAAGGCTTAGGTCCATGAAGCACTGAGATACTCTCACTTGTAGAGTTTTCAGGAACTGAAAAGTTTCCAGCTCCTCTCTGTCTCAGCTGGTCTACAGAAGGCTGGCCACATACAGCCACACACTAGGTTTCTAGGAAGGAAGAACTGATAAGCAGAGAAATCAGTGCTCCCAATAAGAGTTGGGAAATGTGTGTATTAGAATAAGGTTCTTTTCTTTATTGGATATTTTCTTTATTTACATTTCAAATGTTATCCCCTTTCCTAGTTTCCCCTCTGAAAATCCCCTATCCCCTCTTCCCTAACCCTGATCCCCAACCCAGCTACTCCCACTTCTTGGCCCTGGAATTCCACTATACTGGGGCATAGAACCTTCACAAGACCAAGGGCCTCTCCTCCCACTGATGACCAATTGGACACCCTCCACTAAATATGCAGTAAGAGATATGAGTCACACCATGTATTTTCTTTGATTGGTGGTTTAGTCTCAGGGAGCACTGGGAGGTGGGGGGTACTGGTTAGTTCATGTTGTTGTTCCTCCTATAGGGCTGCAAACCCCTTCAGCTCCTTGGGTACTTTCTCTAGCTCCTTCATTCGGGAATCCTGTGCTCCATCCAATGAATGACTGTGAGCATCCACTTCTGTATTTGCCATGCACTGGCAAAGCCTCTCAGGAGACATCTATATCAGGCTGCTGTCAGCAAAATCCTTTTGGCATCTGTAATAGTGTCTGGGTTTGGTGGGGTTTGGAGGGGATGGATCCCCAGGTGGGGCAGTCTCTGGATGGTCATTCTTTCAGTCCCTGCTCCAATCTTTGTCTCTGTAACTCCTTCCATGGGTATTTTGTTCCCCTTTCTAAGAAGGATCGAAGTATCCACACTTTGGTCTTCCTTCTTCTTGAGATTCATGTGTTTTGCAAATTGTATCTTGGGTATTCTGAGCTTCTGGGTTTATATCCACTTATCAGTGAGTGCATATCATGTGTGTTCTTTTGTGATTGGGTTACTTCACTCAAGATGATATCCTCCAGTTCCATACATTTCTCTAAGAATTTCATAAATTCATTGTTTTTAATAGCTGAGTAGTACTCCATTGTGTAAATGTTCCACATTTTCTGTATCCATTCCTCTGTTGCCGGACATCTGGGTTCTTTCCAGCTTCTGGCTACTATATAAATAAGGCTTCTGTGAACATAATGGAGTATGTGCCGTATTTACAAGGTGGAGCATCTTCTGGTTATATGCCCAGGAGAGGTATTGCAGGATCTTCTGGTAATACTATGTCTGATTTTCTGAGGAACAGCCAGAAGCAACAGAGCTTCTGGGACACAGCCCGACTACTAGAATAAGTTTTTTGTTTGTTTGTTTGTTTGTTTGTTTGTTTTGTTTTGTTTTGTTTTGTTTTGAGACAGGGTTTCTCTGTATAGCCCTGGCTGTCCTGGAACTCACTTTGTAGACCAGGCTGGCCTCGAACTCAGAAATCTGCCTGTCTCTGCCTCCTGAGTGCCCGGCTAGAATAAGATTCTTTAGGCATCCCAAATGGGACATCTGTGACAAGAAAGAAAACATTTATCAGAACCAGAAAAAAAGAGTTCTTTCCTTGATATTTTCTATTCATGCCACTTCAGTGCATTCTCCTATAAAGCTTTGGATTGCATAAACTGAAAAGAATATTAAGAAAATTTCCTAATTTCATCAGGCAACTGATGAGAGACTCCTGACCATGAAGGAGGTAAAGTGTGTAGGACTCCATGATGAGCTCCTGGGAAGGCAAGAGTCAGCCCAATTCTGAATGATGTTCCTCTTAATCCCTGATGAGTGCATGGCTTCAGAAACAAGTTGTCCAGCTGCAGTAATTTCACTGTGTATCAAGTCATCAATATTTCTAGTTTCTAGAAACTTTTGCAGTTCTAACTGCAACTGTATACCCTGACTGTATCATGACTTCAGTTATGAAGTAGTTGCCAGGGGGGACTCAACAATATTTCACTTGAAGGCAAAAGTGGCCATGAACAACACAGGAAGCTCTTGTTTTATGGAAAATATTTGGGTAATAGAGATCCATAGAAAAAAGTTGATGTCATTGGCCTCATGAGATGTGTTTTTCTTGAGTGGACCCAAATGCTCCGTGAATAAACTTCTTAATGCTGCTTATTCAAATTTTCTCTAGGGAACACCATGCAAATTTGTATTTGGTTAGTCTTTAACCTATTTTCAGAGACACAGAGTGTTTAATACTCACTCTTTCCTGTACCACTTCCTTTAACATATTTTAACTTAAATTTATAACTTATGAAAATAATATTTAAGTTTGAGAGATATACATATAGATGGTATCCCTAACTTAGAGATATTATGATTATAGAGATTATTGTGATGTATAATTTTAATTGTCAACTTCACACAATCTAGAACCACTGAAAAGATTGTCTTGAATCATTGAGTGATTGTCTTCTTTGAGTTGGCTAATTAACAGATGTGGGAAGGCTCATACTAATATGGGCAGTACCATTTCCCAGGCAATAGTTCCTAACCTGTACAAGAGTGAATACATTGAACTAAACATAAGCAAGCAAACAAGCAAATGAACACGTATGCATTTATTTCTCTGTTCTTGATTGTAGGTATGATTTGCTTAGCTGTCTAATGTTCTTGCCTTGATTTCTTATAATTATGGACTATAATCTAGAATTTAAACCAAAATAACAACCAAAAAGTTCCCATCCAGTTGCTTTTGGTTCACTTACTTTATCACAGCAATAGACTTGAACCAGGGACAAATATCAGACTGAAAGTTTAGTTTCTACTTTTCTTTATAAAACATAAACCACTGTGATATAAGTATGGAGTTGGCTACACTTGTACTTGTTAATACAAAATCAGTCTACAGGATGTCATTTCACATAGAGACTGAGATATGAATTATGCCCTGTAGTAATTTATTTATGGATCAACTGTACCTAGAACCCCTTGTATTTCTAATTTATAAGTTGATTTTAGTAATTAAAATTTTGAAATAGGTTGTATGTCATTTATTAAGTAGATTATTAATCAATCAAAAGATGTGTCTAGATTATTTTTCTCCTTTCTTCACTTCTCCAGGATATGCATCAAGAGATTTCCTTTGTCCTTGAAGACAGATGAATACTATACATGAAAAAAAATGCTTTCTACATTTTTATATGTGGGCAAAGAATTGATCAAATACTCCACACTGAAATTGCTTTCTCTTATCTTAAAGTATGTTTTAGAATAACTTTCATATTTCAATGAAAATTTATACCATACATGTCAAAAATGTCAACTATGAATCATTCAAGGTTCTGGCTCTTTTTCAAACTATTGCTTGCTTACAATATAAATCTAATGATACTAATACTGCTAATGTTAGATATTAATAAGCATCTTTACTGATACTGACAGATAAAAGATATAATTGTTTCTATAAACCAAAAAGCAAGTATTTCTTTTTATGAAAATTAAAATTTAGCTTCTTAATGACCATTTTTAGTTTTACTCTGTGGAACCACATGTTGCCCAGGTCATGCCGTTTCAACAGAGCTCATTCAAGACAGATTGAAAAATATTACATATTCTAGAGCTGAAGATGTGGCTCAGTTTACAGAGAGCACAAGGCTGGAGATCTCTTCCCTAGCCCTATATAAAGAAACCAGTGTGGTGTGCAGCTAGAATCCAAGCGCTCAGGTTGGAAAAGCCATGCTATTAAAGGTTATAGCTCATCCTTGACTAAAATGTGAGCTAATGCCAACAGGACATGCACGAGACCTAGTCTCAAGAAACAAGTGTTACACATTTAGAGATATATGATACAACACTATTGTCCTGGTCACTGAGAGTGGCCAGAATATGGTAATGAGGACACATGAGCTATCAGATAATATTCAATGACTTTTACTGATATTTCTAAGACCAGATATACTAGACCTCTTTCTTACACACTCTAAGGTTCTAGAGCATAAGTTCTAGTATCAAAAATATTACAACATCATGGACTCTAAATCAGTATAGTAACTGATGACAATAAATAGTAGTAATAATAACATAGAACAAGTTGTTCATTGTTAACATCATTTGGTTTCTTCATCCAACTGAACTGAAACACTTCACTTTTTATTCATAATCTAGTATTTTCTATGTGAGTATATCTATTAAAATTTTTTATTCTTTTTTTTTACAATGAAACAAACCTACATGGTAGAAGAGTGTAATCAGGTTAAGAGATGAATGCTGACAGATTAACTTTCAAAAAATTATTAATATGTAAATTTTTTAAGTTGAGGATATATTTTTTCATATATATGCCAAGATATGATCCTATAAATTATGCCAACTTTTGTTAGTACACTGGTCAGAAAATAGACTTGCTGATTTAATTTAAATTTCTTTTCATGCTAATGAAATTGAGGGTTCTTTACTTCTGTGATGACCATTATGATTCCATGATAAATGGCTAATTGCCTGTTCAAGGGTTTTGTTTGTAGAATCACAATTGTGATGTGATATTTTCAGGGAATTCCCAGTGTAAAGCANATAGATTCAGGAATTAAAAATGACCAAAAGTATTATGTACAAATAAAAAGGTAGCATACTTGGCTAAATGTTAATATGCATCACTTCCCAAACAGTTATTAAGAAGTAAGTGGCTTGTGAGGCAATCCATGGAAACATAGTTCCATATAAAGTCTCTTTTGAGGAATAACCTTATAAACATATTACTTTTTAGTATTTTGGGGGAGATATAAACCAGTCTGAAGATATCACTCATGCTTCAGGACATACAGTATCCATTGGTGCAACGCAGGTGAGCATGTTCCAATATCAGCCTGTCTTAGATCATTAATTACCATTTGATTTTAGCATTTCACAGCTATAACATTTTTATGTTAATGTTTGTCATGTGTTATTATTGCAATGTTTCCAAAATACAAATCATTTCTACAATATTGTCATACTTTTTTTTTCTTTTTTTGCTACTGCAGAAAGAAGCAAAGCTAAGCATAATGAGATTGAGATTGAAGCTATAAGAGTCGGTGGAACCATTGAACACATTAGGGTATACTGAGGACGCTAAAAGGGGGCCATGGATAAGCCAGATAACACTTCTCCATTTTATACAGCTGTGAAGATCTGAAGGGCTGGAGGCAATCATTCTTAATGAAAATTCTAAAACAAATGAAATACCATTTGGCTACCATGGACCTATGGCTAAATTCAATATAGCCTCTAATCTATTTTATAAAAGTTCAAAAAGATGGAATTGTCCCCTTGAGAATAAATGGATTACAAAAGATGTACAGGTGTCCATATTATGCCATCTGTTTTAGACTCTTGTCCACAGTACTGGTCGTTTGCTGGCTGCTTATGAAAGATTGCCTAGCACTCAATGATGCCAGAAAGCCTGAAAATGCTCCATTGAAATAGACAGAGTATGACTGTTCAGTGCTCTCGCACAGCACTCAGTTTTGCAAGACGATCCAGGACAATCTGAGCACTAAAATATGGCATTTGCTTTTGAGAACCATCCATGATTCTTCAAATACCATGAAATAATTGGTGGGCACTAGCACAAGTGTTGAAACTATTTACGCAAATAACCCCTTGTGGTCTGCGTTCTCGGATGTTCTTCTGATCTCAGCGTTTCTGTAGCTTTTTGTGTCTGACATTAAAATTATTTTTTATTGATCTCTTTACTTGGAGTGAGTGTGTAGAAGGGCATTTTACTAAAATAGCAATCTCAGGCTGTGGGGAGGGTCAAGGTTAAGGAATGTAATGGGTGCCTATGGAGGGAAGCTGTAAGTCGGCTAATAAATTAGAACTGGCAGATGACAGCTGTAGGTGTCTGTCCTCAGCATAGTCTTGGAAGAGTAAGTTCCCATCATTGTTGTCAAAGATTATGCACCACTCAAAGATGTGTCTGCTCATCAGCTGATGACTGACATTCTCCTTGATCGCCTTGAGTCCTTCATCACAGGGGCTGGCCACTGAAGAGTCATGAGTGGAAATAAATTAAATGGATTCTTTCAGCAAATTGCCCTTCTAAGAGCACATCAGAAAGTGTCCTTTAAAAAGTGAATAAAAAGGAAAAATATGCATATGTTTTTGTACTAATTCATAAAATAGAATCACCATTAGAAAAATCAGCAAACATACAGTGTAACGTCTTTTAAACCATGGGTTATGTTAATATTCAGTGGAGCAGAAGGTCCAATGGTTACTTCAACTAAATACACATGCTTTGGATTTGATTATAAACCATATCAGATGGAGAAAAAGGTATAAAAAAAATAGAACACATACATGTCAGCCTGTAATTTACTCTAACAGAAAGCACTTCAGAGATTGGATAACCCTCTACTTCTCATCTAAATGTATATTACATCAATTTTCAAGTACCTCTTCACTTTTTATTGTCAAAACATTATAACATGATATGGTGTTGCTTGGCTTACTTTAGATTTTATATACATTATATCATATCCTAAATCATATTGTTGAGTTAAACATTATATTTAGAAATACAAATAGCGTGAAATCATTAGCTTCTAGTTGTATGTATATAATATAGTGGCATACATACAAATGGTTCCTGTGAGCACTTAGTACATATGTTAACTGGACAAGAGTTTCACACACACACATGTATGTGTGTGTGTATGTATATATGTATATATACATATATATGTATGTATGTGTATATAGTATAGAGTAGTGGTTCTCAGTCTTCCTAATGTTTACTACTGTTTCTCAGGTTGTGATGATCCCCAACCGTAAGATTATGTTGTTGCTATGTCATAACTGAAATTTTGCTGCTGTTACAAATTATAATGTAAATATTTGATGTGCAGGATATCTGATGTGCCACCCCTGAAGGGGTCGTGACCTATAGGTTGAAAGCCACTATTGCATAGAGCCTTAAATTTCTAAATCAATGTATATGAGTCTAAGATAGCTACTTTAGTTACCTTGCTCTTTCTCATCATGTATTATCTTATATCATAGCTAACATATATTTGAAGATTTGATAGTCTGATTTCCATTTATAAATAGTCTTTTTTGTGTGTATGTGTGTGTGTGTGTGCATGTGTGTCTGTTGTTCAGTAGCCAATTACATGTTTCCTCTTCTTTAAATTTCCAGTTCATATAATCCATATATTTTTGCCAATTGTGCTTTAGGATGCATTATAATTTTCCATTGGTTATGGTTGTTCTCTTTGTTATAGACGCTAACCTTTGAGTGGTAGAGTTGTCTAAAGTATTCTCCTAGGCTTGGCATGTCATTTTCTTACTTGAAGTTATCTCTTCAAAGAAAGAACATTTCAATGCACTTAAGTTTATGATAATGATTTTTTTTTACTGTGTTGTATTTCTGGGCTTGCTTAAGAAATATTTTCCCACTATGAGTACAAAAATATCTTTCAAGATGGCTTGTGAAAATTTTACATGTGCCATTCTCATCCGTGTCTATCTTCTGCTTAGATTCATTTTTGTGGGGTCTGAGGAAGAAGCTTCATTTCAACTGTTCTTATTTAAATGTCAATATTGCTCTTGCTTGAATTTGGAGTCTTTTTTTTCTTTTTACAATTTTTAGTCTAGCATGTTTCATTTCTTTTAAGGATGATATTAATCAAGTGTCTGGTATAGATTTCTACGAAATATAAATATTACTAAAAGTTCTTAAATAAATGATTTATCTGTAATATTCTACTATAACACCAGCTCCTTGCTCTGCCCAACTTTTTTTTTTCTTTCTTATTTGTCTTGGGTTTATTCATAGGAAAAAAAAAGTGTATACACACACAAACACACACACATACACACACAATATGATTTCACTGTCTACCCCAGATATCCTGGAACTCACTCTGTAGACCAGGCTAGCCTCAAAATCAGAGATCTGCCTGTCTGTGCTTCCAGAGCACTGGGATTAAAGGCCTGTACCATCATGTCAGGCTATATTGTTTTTATTAGATATTTTCTTTATTTACATTTCAAATGTTATCCACTTTACTAGTTTTCTCTCTGAAAAAAAAAAAAAAAAACCCTATCTCCAACCCCCTCGCCCTGCTCACTAAAACACTCATTCTAGCTTCCTGGCTCTGGCATTCCCCTATACTGGGGAATAGAATCTGCACAGGAACAAGGGCTTCTCCTTCCATTGATGACCAAGTAGGAAATACTTTGCTACATATGCAACTAGAGGCCTGAGTCTCACCATGTTTTTCTTTGGTTGGTGGTTTAGCCCCAGGGAGCACTGGGGGGTACTGATTAGTTCATATTGTTGTTCCTCCAATGGAGCTGCAAACCACTTCAGCTCCTTGGGTCCTTTCTTTAGCTCCTTCACTGGGGACCCTGTGCTCAGTCCAATGGTGGGCTGAGAGCATCCAACTCAGTATTTGTCAGGCACTGGCAGAGCCACTCAGGAGACAGCTGTATCACACTTCTGTCAGTAAGCACTTGTTGGCATCCAAAAAAGTGTCTGGGTTTGGTGATTGTATATGGGATGGATCCCCATGTGGGGCAGTCTAAGGATGGTCATTCCTTCAGTTTCTGCTCCACACTTGTCTCTGTAACTCATTCCATGGATATTTTGTTCCCCCTTCCTAAAAATGGTCGGAGTATACATATAGACTTTGGTCTTCCTTCTTGAATTTTGTGTATTTTGCTAATTGAATATTGGGCATTCTGAGCTTCTAGGCTAACATCCACTTATCAGTAAGTGCATATCATATGTATTCTTTTGTGATTGGGTTACCTCACTCAGGATGGTATCCTCCTGATCCATCCATTTCCCTAAGAATTTCATAAATTCATTTTTTAATTGATGCATAGTAATTCATTGTGTAAATGTACTGTATTTTCTGAATCCATTTCTCTGTTGAGGGACATCTGGCTCCTTTTCAGCTCATGACTATTATAAATAAGGCTTTTATGGACATAGTGGAGCATATGTCTTTATTACATGTTGGATCATTTTCTGAGTATATGCCCAGAAGTAGTATTGCTGGATCTTCTGGTAGTACTATGTCCAATTTTCTGAGGAACTGTCAAACTGATTTCCAGAGTGGTTGTACAAGCTTTCAATCCCACCAGCAATGGAGGAGTGTTCCTCTTTCTCCACATCCTCTCCAGCATCTGCTGTCACCTGAATTTTTGATCTTAGCCATTCTGACTGGTATGAGGTGGAATTTCAGTGTTGTTTTGATTTGCATTTCCCTGGTGACTAAGGATGTTGAACATGTTTTTAGGTGTTTCACAGCCATTCAGTATTCCTCAGTTGAGAATTCTTTGTTTAGCTCTTTACCGCATTTTTAAATAGAGTTATTTGGTTCTCTAGAGTCTAACTTCTTGAGTTTTTGGTATATATTTGTAGATATTAGCCCTCTATCAAATGTATGATTGAAAAAGATCTTTTCCTAATCTGTTGGTTGCATTTTTGACTTATTGACAGTGTCCTTTGCCTTACAGAAGCTTTGCAATTTTATGAGATCCCATTTGTCAATTCTTGATCTTGTGTTCTCTTCAGGAATTTTTCCCCTGTGCTCATATGTTCGAGGCTCTTCCCCACTTTCTCCTCCATAAGTTTTAGGGTCTCTAGTTTTATGTGGAGGGCCTTGATCCACTTAGACTGGAGCTTTGTACAAGGAGACAAGAAAGGACTGATTTCCATTCTTCTACATGCAAACCGCCACTTGACCCAGCTCCATTTGTTGAAAATGCTGTCTATTTTTCAATGTATGGTTTTAGCTCATTTGTCAAAGATCAAGTGACCACAGGTGTGTGGGTTCATTAATGGGTTTTCAATTCTAATCTATTGATCTACTTGTCTGTCACTGTATCAGTACCATGCAGTTTTTATCACAATTGCTCTGTAGTATATCTTGAGGTCAGGAATGGTGATTCCACAAGAAGGACATTTATTGTTTATAATAGTTTTTAATATCCTAAGTTTTTTGATACTCCAAGTCAACTTTCATATTGCCCTTTCTAACCCTATGAAGAACTGAGTTGGAATTTTAATGGGGATTACGTTGAATCTATAAATTGCTTTCAGCAAGGTGACCGTTTTGACTACATTAATCCTGCCAATCCACGAGCAAGGGAGATCTTTCCATCTTCTGAGATCTTCTTAGATTTCTTTCTTCAGAGACTTGAATTTCTTATCATATATATCTTTCACTTGCTTAGTTAGAGACATACGAAGGTAGTTTATATTATTTGAGACAATTGTAAAGGGTGTTGTTTCCCTAAATTCTTTCTCAGCATGTTTATCCTTTGTGTAGAGAAAGGTCACTGATTTGTTTGAGTTGATTTTATATCCAGCTACATTGTTGAAGTTGTTTATCAGGTTTAGGAGTTCTCTGGTAGAATTTTTAGGGTCACTCATGTGTACTATCATATCATCTGCAAATAGTGGTACTTTTACTTCTTCTACAATTTGTATCCCTTTGATTTCCTTTTGTTGTCTAATTTTTCTGGCTAAAACTTCAAGTACTATATGAATAGGCAGGGAGAAAGTGGACAGCCTTTTCTAGTCCCTGATTTTACTGAGATTCCTTCAAGTTTCTCTTCATTTAGTTCGATGCTGGCTACTGGTTTGCTGTATATTGCTTTTATTATGTTTAGATATGGGACTTGAATTCCTGATCTTTCCAAGAAGTTTATCATGAAGAAGTGTTGGATTTTGTAAAATGCTTTCTCAGCATCTACTGAGATAATCATGTGTTTTTTATTTCAGATTATTTATATAGGGATTACATTGGTGGATTTCAATATGTTTGACCATCCCTGCATCCCTGGGATCAAGCCTATTTGATCATGAAGAATGAACCTTTTGATGTGTTCTTGGATTCGGTTTGCAAGGATTTTATTGAATATTTTCGCACTGATATTCATAAGGGAAATTGGTCTGAAGTTCTCTTTCTTTGTTGGGTCTTTGTGTGGTTTAGGTATCAGAGTAATTTTGGCTTCATAGAATGAATTGGGTAGAGTACCTTCTATTTCTATTTTGTGGAATTGTTTGAGGAGTGTTGGTATTAGGTCTTCTTTAAAGGTATGATAGAACTCTGTACTAAACCCATCTGGTTTGGGGATATTTTATGTAGGAGACTATTAATGACTGTTTCTATTTCTTTGGGGGATCTGGGACTATCTAGATCAATAATCTGATCCTCATTTAATTTTGGTAACTGGTGTCTGTCTAGAAAATTGTCCCTCTCGTCCAAATTTTCCAGTTTTGTTGAGTATAGGCTTTTGTAGTAGGATATGTTGATTTTTTTTGGATGTCCTCAGATTCTGTTGGTATGTCCACATTTTCATTTCTGATTTTGTTAATTAGGATACTCTCTCTGTGCCCTCTAGTTAGTCTGGCTAAGGGTTTATCTATCTTCTTGATTTTCTCAAAGAACCAGCTCCTGGTTTGGCTGATTCTTTGTGTAGTTATTTTTGTTTCTACTTGGTTGATTTCAGTCCTGATTTTATTATTTCCTGCCATCTACTCCTCCTGGGTAAATTTGCTTCTTTTTGTTCTAGAGCTTTCAGGTTTCCTGTCAAGCTGCTAGTGTATGCTCTCTCCAGTTTCTTTTTGGAGGTACTAAGAGCTGAGTTTTCCTCTTAAGACTGAACTCATTGCGTTCCATAAGTTCAGGTATGTTGTGGCTTCATTTTCATTAAACTCTAAAATGTCTTAATTTCTTTCTTTATTTATTCCTTGACCAAGTTATCATTGAGTAGAGTGTTGTTCAGCTTCCACGTTTATGTGAGCTTTCTATTATTTATGTTGTTACTGAAGATCAGCCTTAGTCAGTGGTGATCTGATAAGATGCATGGGATTATTTCAATATATTTGTGTCTGTTGAGACCTATTTTGTGACCAATTACATGGTCAGTTTTGGAGAAGGTACCATGAGGTGCTGATAAGAAGGTATATCCTTTTATTTTAAGATAACATTTTCTATAAATATCTGTTAAATTCATTTTTTTCATAACTTCTGTTAGTTTCACCATGTCTGTTTAGTTTCTGTTTCCGGGATCTGTCTATTGATGAGAGTAGGGTATTGAAATCTCCCACTATTATTGTGTGTGGTGCAATGTGTGCTTTGAGCTTTACTAAAATTTCTCTAATGAATGTGGATACCCTTGCATTTGGAGCATAGATGTTCAGAACTGAGAGTTAATCTTGGTAGATTTTTACCTTTGATGAATATGAAGTACCCCCCCCCCCTTGTCTTTTTTGATAACTTTAGGTTGGAATTCAATTTTATTTGTTATTAGAATGGCTACTCCAGCTTGTATCTTGCAACCATTTTCTTCAAAAATTGTTTTCCAGCTTTTTAATTTGAGGTAGTGTCTGTCTTTGTCCCTGAGGTTGGTTTCCTTTATGCAGCAAAATATTGGGTCATATTTATGTAGCCAGTCTGTTTGTCTATGTCTTTTTATTGGGGAATTGAGTTCATTGATATCAAGAGATATTAAGGAAAAGTAATTGTGATTTCCTATTATTTTTGTTATTAGAGTTGATATTCTGGTCATGTGGCTATCTTCTTTTAGGTTTATTGAAAGATTACTTTCTTGCTTTTTCTAGGGTATAGTTCCCCTCCTTGTGTTGGAGTTTTCCCTTTATTATCCTTTGAAGGGCTTGATTCATGGAAATATATTATGTAAATTTGGTTTTTTCATAGATTACTTTGGTTTCTCTATCTATAGTAATTGAGAGTTTTCCTGGGTATAGTAGTTTGGGCTGGCATTTGTGTTCTCTTAGGGTCTGTATGACATCTTCCCAGGATCTTCTAGCTTTCATAATCTCTAGTGAGAAATCTGGTATAATTCTGATAGGTCTGCCTGTATATGTTACTTGACCTTTTTCTCTTACTGCTTTTAATATTCTTTCTTTGTTTAGTGCATTTGGTGTTTTGATTATTACGTGACAGAAGGAAATTTTTTCTGGGCCAGCCTCTTTGGAGTTCTGTAGGCTTCTTGTATGTTCATGGGCATCTCTTTCTTTAGGTTAGAAAAGTTTTCTTTTATAACTTTCTTGAAGATATTTACTGGCACTTTATGTTGGAAATCTTCCTTCTTATATATACCTATTATCCTTAGGTTTGGTCTTCTCACTGTGTCCTGGATTTCCTGGATGTTTAGGGTTAGGAGTTTTTGCATTTTGAATTTTCTTTGAATGTTTTATCAATGTTTTTTATGGAATCTTCTGCACCTGAGTTTCTCTGTTCTCTTATACTCTGCTGGCGATGCTTGCATCGATGGTTCCTTATTTGTTTCCTAAATTTTCTATCTCCAGAGTTGTCTCCCTTTAAGATTTTTTTTATTGTTTCTACTTCCATTTTTAGATCCCGGGTGGTTTTGTCAAATTCCTTCATCTATTTGGTTGTGTTCTGCTGTAATTCTTTAAGGGATTTTTGTAGGTTTTTTTCTTTAATGGCTTCTACCTGTTTAGCTGTGTTCCCTTGTACTTCTTTAAGGAAGTTATTTATGTCCTTCTTAAAATCCTCTATATGCATCATGAGATATGATCTTAAATCAAAATCTTGCTTTTCTGGTGTGTTGTGGTATCCAGGACTGACTGTGGAGGAAGTACTGGGTTTTGATGATGTCAAGTAGTCTTGGTTTCTTTTGGTAAGATTCTTGCATTTGCCTTTGCCATCTGGTAATCTCTGTTGTTAGATGTTCTTGCTGTCTCTGGCTAGAGCTCATTCCTCCTGTGAGTCTATAAGCCTGTGTCAGCACTGTTGGGAGACCAGCTCTCTCCGCGCAAGACCAGTGCACAGAGGGATGCAGAAGAGCCCCACCTCCTGGGTGCAGATGGAGGCAGGTAGGACTCTGTCCTAACTGCTCTGCTGCTACTGTGACCTGTACACTCCTGAGTGGTGCCACCTTAGAGAATCACTGGAGAGAAGATCCCTGCTATATTTTTACCAATGAATATCAGTATCTCAGAAAATCAATACTTCTGTGAAATTCGAGAATGGGTTGGTTGATTAGTAAAACCCAGAGAGATTTGAACCAAAGTAACTCCTCAATTGAGCTCTGAAACATGTATGGGGTGAATGAACTAAGTGATAAACCAACCCAGGTAGGAGCAAGGTCAGAGGGATGTAGCCCTAGGCACTGAAGCAAAGGAGGAAGACGATCCACATAATTTTGCACTAAATTTGCAAGTATTTGTCCTTCTCTCTGAGAAGTCTGGAGTGTCGAGAATACTGTCACCAATAGCAAGAACTGCTGACTTCTTTAGAAAGAGACTTCTAACCTGAGATATGTGTGCTAGAAAAGAATATTTTATGTTTGTTTACATGCATGTGTTATGCATTTGTGCCCATGAGTATATGGAAATTTTGACTAATTTCTGGAGTCACCAAGAACTTGAGAGTGAGTGTGTGTGTGTGTGTGTGTGTGTGTGTGTGTGTGTGTGTGTGTGTTTATGACAGACTTTCCCACCACAAATCAGACAGACCTAAAACTCACCACTTAGTTTTAGCATCCTGAGTTGAGAATGCTGGAATTATAGGTACTAGCCACCACACCTAACTCAAACAGATTTGTTTTAATAATTTTGTAATTACAGGTCTGTGTTGTCAAAGCCCATATTAACATGTGCCCAAAAGTAGGATGGGATTCACTTGGAGGGTAAAGTCATCTGTTTAGTGACTAAATATGAGAAATGAAAAAGAGTAATATTTAAAGAGGTCAACCTAACTTCTTTTGTGGGGAGGAGAGTTGTGAGGGAGTGATAGATGGTTGATAGTTATTGGAAGAGAGCTACACACCAGAACTCATAGCATATGTGATGGTAAGATGTGATCTATTCAGTAAATAATTCCTGAAGGCCAATGAATTTTGCTCTCTTTGAATGGATGTTTGCCTCAGAAAATGCAAAGCTAAAATCTAAAAAGAAAAAAAAATGCTGCTAATACATATAAAATAATATTTCCTTGGGGCTAATAGATTTCTCTACATTACTACCTAACAATAGACAAATGAAAAAGGACTTTAATTTCAGCTATTATACTAGAATCTAAATAGAATACTCTATCTATGGAGGACTGTGAATATTTTGAATTACTTTGATGGAAGCATAATAGAATTATATAAATCCTTCCACATAAACATTTAATGTGAAGTAAATTAACCAATAGTACTTTCTTGTGAAGTGTGTTATATGAATGAAATTTAATTCTCTGTATTTGTTCTATCTTTTCCAAATATTTTATTAAATATTTACAAATTTTATGTTGGTGGAAGAGTCAATGTGATTAGGTTTAAGATTTTGAATCTCTTTAATAAGGTGGTCCTAAATAAATATTCATTCCAGACTTTTGTATTTGTGAGTTAAAGATATTTAACTCTGTGTTACTTGCCTGAGCTGTTGGTATGGTATGCAGTTGCTGCTATTTATGTTTAACAAAGGCACCATGTTCCTTCTGTTCAGTGTGCCTCTGCACACCTTGAAAAGACATTCTTTTGATAATTATTTTCAGTTAGGAGCTGCTTCAGGAGAGATGATCTCTGAGATATCACTGGTTGCTTTTCAGTGGCTGTTTATGGAGACATGGTCCCCATCCCATCATCTTATTTCTTTTTCCACAAATTCTCCTATAAAACGCTAGAGACTTTAATATCTTTTTTTTTGTTTTTTTTTGTTTTTTTGTTTTTTTTACTACTTTTATTAGATATTTTCTTCATTTACATTTCAAGTGTTATCCAGCTAGTTCCCTATATCCTCCCCCCTCCCGGCCCTGCTCCCCTACCCACCCACTCCCACCCCTTGGCCCCTGCGTTCCCCTGTATTGGGGCATATAAAGTCTGCATAACCAAGGGGCCTCTCTTCCCACTGATGGCCAACTAG